>VMDO01027105.1:0-25736 GCA_007922755.1 Pedetes capensis
GAACTGGGGGAAGGTCATGGCCAGGCATGGAGCCAAGGCAGGCAGCTCTCCCAGCTAGTATTTTTTCATCTTGCTTTATTCTTAGAGTACTCCCCTCAGCAACAGCTTATCCAATAGCAATTAGGCAAGTCTCTTTGTGAGTAACAGACCCAGCCTTCTTGCTTCTCTCTATAAAACCCCCTGTATGACGTTCAATAAATGGACTTGATCAGCAACTGCAGACTTGTCCCCTTGTCTCCTTTCTTCCACTCACCCCTTCCCCACAGGGACCGTTCGATTTTCGATTTAGCTGTGGGCCGGCTCAAATGGGACTACATGAAATTAAAAAGCTTCTGTATAGCAAAGGAAACAACTAACAGAGTCAAGGAAATCCCCACTGAATAGGAAAAAATTTTCACATCCTATGCATCAGGCAAAGGTCTAATTACCAGAATTTATAAAGAACTTAAGAAAAAAATACCCAAGAAAACAATAACCCAATACACAAATGGGCAAAGGAACTGAACAGACAGATCTCAAAAAGATATTCTGATACAGAATATTATTCTTCCATAAAAAGGAATGAAGTACTGATGCATGCTGCAAAGTAGATAAACCTTAAGATATTATGCCAAGTAAAAGAAATGAGACACAAAAGGTCACAAATTGTATTATTACATTTACATGAAATATCTAGAATCAGTAAATGCACAATGACCAAAAGCAGATTCATGATATTTAGGAGCCGGGGAAAATGATGAGGGACTGCTTACTAGGTATGGGGGTCTCCTTTGGGGTGATAACCTATTTTTGGAACAAGATAGATGTGATGGTTGCATAATATTGTGAATGTACTAAATTTCCCTGAATTGTATACTTTAAAGCAGTGCATTTAATTTAAAGTAAAATTTACCACAGTTTATAAAAATCACTTACAAAGGTCTCAACCAGACCCTAGTAGAGCAATAATTAGAGAGCAATGGCATAGTTGCTTAGGGCAGGTCAAACTCTTCAGACTCAAATCCTGGTTTCAGCCCTTAGGGCACATTATCTGACCTCTCTCTACATCAGTGTCCTTATGTGTTAATGTTTTTTTTTTTTTTTTGCGGTACTAGGGATTGGACCCAGGGCCTCGCGCTTGCATGCTCTGCAAGTGCTGGACCACTGAACTGTGCCCCCAGCCCATTTTTTACTTTTTGAGACAGGGTCTCGCTAAATTACACAGACTGCCTCTGGTCTCGAACTTGCGATCCTCCCACCTCCGCCTCCCAAGCCGCTGGGATTACAGGCGTGTGCCACCCGCAGCAGACGCTTAATGGGTATATTGATAGTATCAACATCCTAGGGTTGGTGAGGATTAAATGAAATAACCAGAAAAGCTTAATGCCTAGTCCAGAGAAGATATGCAACAAATAATCATGTATTACTACCACTCCCCCTTCTAGTAATTGTTGTTGTTGTTAGGTGCCATCGAGTCGGTATCCGCCTCATAGCGACCCTCACAGGGTTTTCAATGGCAGATTGTTTCGGGATTGCCTTGGGAGTGGGTTGCCACATCCTTCTCCCATTTTTGCAGTGCTGGGAATCGAACTCGGGACCTCAGAGACTGCAGAGCAGCGCTCTACCAACTGAGCTAAATCCCAGCCCCTTCTAGTAACAGCCAATATTAATTCTCTAGCTTCAACTTATTGAGTGCTTAACAGAGCTCATTTCTTTTTTTTTTTCCCCCACAGTGGTCTATAAAACATTTATTTTTTCTTGGTAATTTTTAATGTACAACTTAATGGGTTTCATTATGACATTTCCATATATGCATTTCATTGTACATTGCTCACATAACTTCCCCCTTACCTTCTCATGACCCTCATCCCCTATCCCTCCCCCCACCACTAGTAGTCTTTCTACTTGCATGTCTTTTTGTGAGAATATGCATCTTGATTTTGATGTAAGTCCAAACTTTTTTCTAAAGTGATCTACCTTTTTACTTTTTACTTTAATTCTCAGCAGTATTAGATGACTGATCTAGTCCATTTGCATTATTGGCAGCCTTTGGTATTATAACTACTGTAGGACCCCAAATTAGGATCTTCGAGGAGAGAGGCCCCAGAGACACACCGAATCTTGGATCGATGCAATAAACATGAGGCTTTATTTCCGGCACCGGGGTCAACCCTCCATAGTCTCCCTAGCAAGGGAAGGAAGGTGACCCCGAAGGAGAGGGACTTGGGGTTTTTATACAGTTTAAGGGGTGGCGGGAAGGCACAAGGGAACTTGTTTTGAATTGATTGGTGGGAGGTTGTCGGGGTTGTCGGGGCGGGTACTGATTGGGCAAGGCTGGAGGAATTCAAAAAATATTTTCAGGGCGGGATTCTGGATAGTTTCAACCTTCTGGGTGGGATGACCTATGGCCAGTACATTCTTGTAGTTTATCTCGGAATTCCCCACCCAGTTCCTCTTCAGAGAACCCCCCCTCCAGGTCAGGACATTGAAACTTGAGCAAACTTAATTATACAGAAACTTTAAGCAAGCATTGTAAAACTTCAAGTAAACATTTTGAATCTTTGGTGAGCTCCAAGCATTCATAGGGAGGAGCAGGAGGAGGTGGTAGCATTCTTCACTACTTTTTTACTTTAGCTATTCTAGTACGTTTTATTTTTTTTCTATCTTCCCCCCTTTGTTTTTCCAACACACTCATAAAGTTGTGCTGTTCAGGGATCATTTCTTTTCTCGGCTTCCGTGAATACACATGTTTCTTTAATTTCCCTAGTACTTCACTTTCCTTTGCTGGCTCCATTCCTTTGATAATCCTTTATATATTGGAATGTCCCACAGCTCCATTTTCAGCCCTCTTATTAATCTATGATCATCCTCTACATAATTTTATCTATTTCTACTATCTATATGCTAGTGGCATCCAAACTTACACTCTAGACTTCATCTCTCCCCTGAGCACCAAACTGACCATTGGCATTTCAATTTGGATGTCCGGTATTCCAAAACTAACTTCACATCCTGAATTTTCTCCTCTTCCAGTCATCCCCATGTAAGTCAATTTCACTGCCCTGCACATAGCCACTGGACCAAAACACCTGAAAACTATCCTAAATTTCTATATTTCATCCATCTTAAACATTTAATCTATCAGAAAGTTCACTCAGTTTTATTGTCAAAAATGCATCTTGAAGCTATTCATTTTTCACCATCTCTACTGCTGCTACCATAGTAATCTAAGGCACTCTCAGTTATATGTTCCCATTTCTCCCATTTTCTGGCCATTTTCATTCTCCCTACTACAGCAAAATGATCTTTTAAAACATATGGAGTATGACCCTCTTTAAAACACTTCAAATGATTTAAAATAAATATTTAGCCAATGAGTTTGGCTTACATATTGTGGATCCTGGCTGCATCTCTGCCCTCACTTCCTGCTACTTAGTCCTTGATCCAACATGCTTTCGCTACTATGATTTTGTTTGTTTCCTGGAAGTATGTCAAACTTGCTCCCATTATAGGACCTTTGTAATTGCTGAACCCTTTGCCCTCAGATCTTTGCATAGTTTGCTCCTTCTTCTCATTCCTCGGCTTAAATATTATCTCTTCAGTGAAGCTTATGTAAAAGTGCCCCATCACTAAGCTTGGCATATCATCCTTTATATTTCCCTTGAGCACTTATTATTTGAAATTTTTTTTATGCTTCACATCTGGAAATAAACGGAACAAGATCACACTGCCTCCGAGCTGCTGTGTTTGTTACCCATCGCCGACTCCTCATCCGCCTTCGGGAGACCCTGGATTCTATCTAGGCTGCAGCTGGTCTGTGGCAGTTGGTGCCCGAACAGTGACCCAAAGGAACGACCACTCTCTCTTTAAAAAAGAGACATCTAGAAAGGTAAGTTTTTGTCGATGAGGATAGGATCTCATCAAGGGTTTCGCGAGCCCCCCAGTACAGTGAAGAAAGGGAAATCTGGGTGAAAGGACGAGTAATCATGGGCAATTCAGAATCAAAGGAACGTTCTATGTTTGTACAGATAGTGAAACGCTTACTAGAAAGTAGGGGTACAAAAGTAACCCATAGACAGCTTAGAGAATTTTTTCATTTTATTCAGGAATGTGCACCTTGGTTTCCAGAGGAAGGGACTTTGAATTTGGAAACGTGGAAAAGTTAGGAAATGAGCTTAGGACTTATTACACTCTATATGAACCTGAAAAGGTTCCAGTAGAGGCTTTTTCTCTGTGGAGACTTTTAAGAGACTCCTTAGATCCTGAGCTTGGCATAGAAACTCTGACTAAGGGAACTGATGGAAACCAGGAAGGAGAACCATTGCTAACTCATGTTAGTAAAACTAGGAGTTATACAGAGGAGACTCCAGAGCCAGTTAAAAAGGTTTTTGCAGGTCAGATAGATACTGATGGTGAATTAGATCCACAAGACCAAAAGGATTTAAAGGAGGAAACATATAAATATGGACGTCACCATGATGATTTATTAGCTCTAGCAGCTACTCCTTCTTATCCCAAGCCTGAAGAGGTTCCTTCTGAGAAACTTATTCCCTCTAGAGTGGGATTTCAGGGGGCTATGAGACAGGCTAGAAAAGGACATTTACCTTTGAGATGTTTTCTGGTGCTTGATATCGGCTCTTCTAGCCTACCTGGGAACCAATTTCTTTTAAATTATTAAAAGAATTAAAATCAGCAGTTGCTACATTTGGTCCTACTTCTCCTTATACTATACAACTAGTGGAATCATTGGGAACTGAATGGTTAACAATATATGATTGGCAACAGACAGCACGATCTTGTTTGAGCCCGGGACAATATTTATTATGGAAAGCAGATTATGAGGAAGGGGTTAAACAATTGGCTCGAAAACATATACTGGATAGAAGAAGAGATAGGATTACCTTAGATATGCTCCAAGGCACAGGAGATTTTAGTTCCCCACAAGCTCAACTAAAAACACCAATTACAGCCTTGCAGGAAATATCTCGCATTGCCACAACTGCATGGCAAATGTTGCCATCAACTGAAACTAAAATCACCTTTCTTAGCGCAATTAAGCAGGGACCAGAAGAACCCTATGAAGATTTTGTAGCAAAATTAGAGGGCAATATTAATAAAACCATTTCTAATCCTGAAGCAGCAGAGTTAATTTTAAAACAATTGGCTTTTGAAAATGCTAATACTACTTGCAGAACTTTACTTAGGCCAATTTATAGAACTGGAAATACAAGTGATTTTATAAAAACCTGCCAGGAAGTCTCTCCTGCATATGTGTAAGGCGTGGCTATCACTGCTTCCTTAAAGGGACAGTCATATCCTCAATTTCTAAAGCGTGTAAATCAAAAGGATAAATCAGGATTATGTTTTCAGTGTCAACAACCAGGACACATTTCTAAAACTTGTCCTCAAAAATTTCCTGTCCCTTTGACTCCTACTGTGTCAGGAAACCAATCCAGACCAAAAACTGTTTGCCCTTGCTGCCAAAAAGGATTTCATTGGCAAAAGGAATGCCGTTCTAAAGTTCATAAAGATGGTACTGCTTTGCCTGCTGATATTCCAACTGTTATGCCTGTGCATACCCCAATTATTCCTTCTCAGCAGAGAAACTGGATTCGGGGCCAGCCCCTACCCCCGCAAACAATGGGGGCGCAAGGGACACAGGGCTACAGCCCTCAAAATCCCCTTGCACAAAAGGAGTCCAACAACTCCGACGAGCTACACTTGGAAGTGCCGGATTGGACTTGTGTTCAACCTCCACAACAATATTAACTTCAGATACTCCACCTTTAACTTTAAATACAGGCATTTATGGTTCCTTGCCTAAAGGGACAATGGGATTAATTTTAGGAAGGAGTTCATCATCTATGCAGGGAATAAAAGTTATTCCTGGCGTTGTGGATGCAGATTTTACAGGAGAAATAAAAGTTATGATTGATACTCCTAATAAAACTACTCAAATTCACAAAGGTCAAAGTGAAGGACCCAGCTTAGCCATAGAAAAGCCATTTTATAGATCAGGCTAAGAAAATTTTTCCACTGCCTCAGAGAGACCCCACCCCTCCCAACTTGGGAGGTCCCGAGCTATCTTAAGCTGCTGCTTCCTGTTATCTGCTAACACCAACGTCTCAGAATGCCAAAACCTTCCCCCAATCCTTCCCCCTTCCCACTCAAGCTTTGCTATTTGATTTAACCAATCAGTTTAAAAGTCAACCAATGTGACCAATCAAAGTTGTACCAGTCAGCTAACCCGCCATTTTGCTTCTGTAAGGGTATAAAAAGCCCTCGCTTCTGCATTTCGGGGTCTCTCTCGCTCTCTCGTTCGATGGAGCAGAGTAGACCCCCACGCGTTGGACAATAAAATCCTTTGCGCTTGCAGTGGCTCAGGTCTCTGTCTCTCATTGGGAACACTTTGGATAGACATGGATGCCGAGTCTTACAATTCAATTTTATATTATATATGTTAAGAATTGCTCCATTCATCTTTTGTGTTTTTATAGTCCTGATTTTCTGGGTTTTAGCTCAAATCCTGCATTCTGTTCTAGAGAAGTTGACCTGCTCGTGTCTGGGGTCACTGGATGCCTGAATGGCCTCATAAGAGGCCCTTTCCCCTAACTTATCTTTTGAATCTCTGAATCTGTCTCTGGGATCCCTGCTCTCATTCATCTTTTGAATCTGTTTCTCTGATGTCTGATTCCCTTCTGGCCAGATTCTCTCTCTTCCTAGAAGTCCTTCTTAAAGACTCGTCTTGCCTCTGTTGCAGTCCCTGACCTCGAGACCCCTTTGTCTGCACAGATTGGGGCCCTCTTTTTTGGGACGATGTCCTAACAGGTTTTGGATAAAGAATTTCAGAGCCTTCTCTGATATTTAGGGTATCCTCCTTCTAATTGCCTTTTTTGCCTAACTACTGTAATGTATTTACCAGAGTCCTTTTTGCCCTGTCAACCCACAGGACCACTCTGACTGCTGGCATTTTCCTTTCTGTAACTGTCAACCCCTCAGAAGTCTGATTAAAGACTGGTTGTTTTTTGCCTCTGATGGCTACAAGGTACCAAGCCTACTAAATTGTTGGTTCATCTTTTCTTTTACCCTGTGACTTTCCCAATGCAATTAAATTCCAGAGTCCACTCCTGGGAGGACTACACTCAGGCAACATTGAATTTTTTACAGGCCTACATTTCTCCCCTGGGAGGTCACTCTTGGAGGCCTCATCTAGGTACTAACATCAAAATCCTCCTTTTTCAGAAAAACCCCAAGCTCTTATCTTCCTTTTGGAGTCTGTTTTCTTACCTACCAGGTTACTTGGGATAAAGGTCAACAACTCTTACAGATTCTTTTCAAGCCTAAAGAATGTAACTGAATCCTGAATGAGGCCCAACTCACCCAAGTTTTGCCTACTACCTGCCCCACCTGGGACCCAAACGCTGTTATAGGATTTGCTGAGATGACTTAACCTTTATATAGAGCTACTGCGGGGAAACTGAGCCATTAATTTGGACAGTTTCAGAAGGCCATGCTCCTAAACCCAGCCGCATTGCTCTCAGATGATAACCCTACCCAGCCACTTCATGATTGCTTGGAGATCATTTCAGCTCAACAGGGACACTGGCCTGATCTAAAGGATGTGCCTCTGCCAGGTACAGAAGAAACTCTTTTCATTGGGACATGAGACTTCTGTTCAACATACAATTTAATAATTCCATTTCTATAGTTAAGAAGCTGTTTTCATATTTTGTTAATTGTCCTCAATGCTTTGTTACTAATTGTATTGATTCTACTTTGCCAAAAATTATTCTGCTTTAATTATTGCTCATCAGCCTTCATATGTAATGTTACCTGTACAACTTTTAGAACCTCGGTATAATGATCATGGTCTTATGATTTTACAAAAAATAAATGAGCTGATTGTTGTGCTCAAAGCTCGAGTTCCCCAGGGACCACCGGGGAGTCTGAAGTCGCATGCAATAGCAAGGGGCCTTTGCTGGAGCTTGAGCTTGAGGATGCCACGTTTCACTGACGCAGCATCTCTTTAGCGTGGACCCCGACTCCACTCTTGCAGGGTAAAGGCTTGTTGTGGGTTGTAAGCAGGGAAGGAAAGAATGGAGAGGGTAATGGTCAGATAAGGTGAGGCTTTGAGTTGCTGAAGTCGGAGAGGTCTACTATTGAAAGTCAATTAAGGTGGGGCTTTGAGATAAGGTGGGCCTTTAAGTTGCTAAAGTATCTTGAGGTCTGGGGTTCTCTGAGGTTCCTGCCCATGTCTACAGCCTTTTGTTCTGGCCCAGAGCATTCTGATCTAGTGATCTTTTAAAGAAATTTGTGGAACAATGCCTGTAAGACAGAGTTGTAGGATGAGGGGGTCCTTTAGGCTGGCTCAGGGCTCTTGGTCAGCCTGGGCATCTCACTAATCAGACCAAGGTGATTCGTTGCAGCTCTTATGTTAGGAATAACTACAGTTTCTACAGTAGTTTTAGTTAAGGAAGTGCATACTGCAACGCATGTAGACAGTCTCTCAAAAAAAAATGTATCCTTAGCATAACCATTTCAAGAACCTATTAATAACAAGTTGGTGGCTAGAATTAATGTTCTAGAAGAGACAGTGATTTATTTACTTGTGTCACCCCTTACAAATATAATGAAACTGAGGATGCTTGGGATAGGATTAAAAGTCACCTACAGGGAATATGACATGATACAGATATAGCACCAGATTTGCCTAAGTTAAGATAGAAAATTAGTGATTTACATCAGGCTAGCTTGTCTTCCCCTGAGACATCAGAGTTAGCTAAAACTTTATGGAACAATTTAATAGGACTTGCTAATCCTATGAGCTGATGGTCAACTTTGGTACACTATGGAGTTACTATATTGTTGGTTCTAATAGTCATTCTCATATTCCCTACAGTCTGCAGGTTGATTTCCACTGCTTTTCAATGACTCAATGTCCAATTTGCAACAATAAATTTATTATTTAAAGAAAGGGAGAGATGCTGGGTCCAGATGCACTCATGATGGGTAGACAGAGTCCCCACATGAGGAAGAGTATCTTTAATAAAGGCATTGGAAGGAAAATCCACCAAAAGGGGAGGAGTACTCCTAGCCTCGGAGGGAAAGTATGCTGAGAGGGGAATAGTACCTCCAAAAAGGTCTCTTCATGGAAAAGGACTTGGAACCCCATCTTTTCTTAAACTTTAATTGGTCACTATTGTAGATTTCTAGAAATATTAATGAAAAATAATCTTCTGGCTCTGTGGGCTATGCTAATTCAGATTGGGAGGTGACAAGCCTCAGGCTGTCTTGAAGGAAATCCCTGAATGACTTCCAACAGCGTAAACTCCTTAAACAAAAGCCTTCTACCAACAGCTCTACAGTAAGCAAAAGCACCCATTCAGACTCAATGGGGTGACACACAGGTGGCAGTTAACTGCCCTAAATTCCTGCATAAAGATTAAGAATAGTCAATTGTTACAGGAAATGCAGATGCTCAGGTCATCTCGGTTTATTTCTTTAAAATAATCACACTTTGTCTCTGAGTTCCTCTTCCACTTTGATTGATTACCACCTGACACTCATGTGACAATTGATCAGGTGATTCCATTAATGCAACCACCTTCCTTGTCTTTTTCTGACCTTTCATAAGATTTAATGAATGGTAATTCTGTATAAAAAGGCTGGATAATCTGGAAATAAACGGAACAAGATCACACTGCCTCCGAGCTGCTGTGTTTGTTACCCATCCCCGACTCCTCATCTGCCTTCGGGAAACCCTGGATTCTATCTAGGCTGCAGCTGGTCTGCAGCACTTCACATTACCATGGACTGCAAGTACTGTGAAAACTGCACCTTGTCTGTCATGTTCATTATTGACCTTCCTGCACTGAGAACAATGCTTAGCACACAATATATAATATGTGCTCAATTACGGCTAGTTGAATGAATACTTTGCATATATTACTCCTGTGGTTCCAGGGAGGCTGGCAAACCTATAGAATAAGGACCAGGACCACAATTTTCTTCTCTTTTATTCAGCTTGGGATATAGTTTAATGGCTATATTAATGTTTAATTAATATATTAATATATTAATAAACCATTAATATATAGTTTAATGGCTATATATTAATGCTAAATCATTTTTAAATCAGTATTTTTATACTAATGCTTGTCAGAGTAGTCATTTAGGGGCAGTATTGCTCCATGGAATTGCTATAATCTGTTCTTCCCCTGCCCTTTATGCTAGGGAAAAATCTAATATAGCACAAATTGACCAAAAGTCCTGTTATAGAGCTGACCCTAAATTGAGAGCCACCTTCCTTTCAGTGTTTCTTTTAAAATCTTTTGCTGACCACATTAAGGAGTATCTTTTCATTTGTGCCGCCTTTGATTTCTTTTAGCGATGCTTTGCAGTTTCCAGTGTAAAACTCTTTTGCCTTGGTTAAGTTTATTCCTAAGTGTTTTATTCTTTTTTAGTCTATTTGATGTTATTCTCTTTGAAATGTGGTTATTTCCTTAATATCTTTTGCATATTGTTCCTTCTTGGTGTATAGAAATTCAACTGACTTTTGTACGTTGATTTGTATCATGCAACTTTACTGAATCCATTTATTATTTCAATTTTTTTTGTGGAGTTTAGAGTTCTATACAAAAATATTATGGTATAATTTTACTTTTCCCTTTCCAGTTTAAATGACTTTTATCTCTTTTCCTTGCCTATTTTCCCTAGCTAGGGCTCCCAATGGGCTGGGATTCAGCTCAGTTGGTAGAGCACTGCGTTGCAGTCTCTGAGGTCCCAAGTTCAATTCCCAGCACCGAAAAAATGAGAGAAGGACCTAGCAATCCACTCCCAAGGCAATCCCGAAAGAGTCAGCCTTGAAAACCCTATGAAGGTTGCTATGAGTCGGATACTGACTCGATGGCACCTAACAACAACAACAACAACAACAACAACAACAACAACAGGGCTTCCAGTACTAGTTTAGTACAAGTGGCCACAGTGGGCATCCTTGCCTTGCTCCTGATCATAGTGGAAAAACTTTCATTTTTCCATGATTCTGATCATCTTAATTATGGCTTTTCCTATATGACCTTTATGATAATGAAGTAATTTCCTTCTATTCCTAGTTTGTTAAGTGTTTTTACCACAGTTATTAAGTCTTGTCAAATCCCTATCACAATCCCAAAGGCGTTTATTAATTTAAAAAATCCTAAAATTCATATTGAGCCACAAACAGTCCTGAGAAAGAAGGCCCCGGCAATTCATGATTTCAAAACATACTACAAATCAACAGTAATCAAAACATGGTAGTACTGCCATAAAAACAGATACACAGGCCTATAGAACAGAATAAAAAGTTCAGAAATAAACCAATGTATATATGGTCAATGGATCTTTGATCTTTGACAAGGGTGCCAAGTCAAAGGGAGAAAAGATAGTCTCTTTAACAAATAGTTCTGGGAAAACTGGACATCCATATGCAAAAGAATGAAATCAGACACTTACAGCTGCTCTCCATCCATTCGCATTACATCCTGAAGCCTGAGCTCTCCCTCTTCATGGAAAAACTGTATCTTCCACCAAAGCAGTCCCTGGTGCCAAAAAGGTTGGGGACTGCTGCTGCAGAGATATTTGCAATCCTGTGACCACTGCAACATTATTCACAGTAGCTAAGCAGTGGAAACAACCTAAATATGTATGGGTGGATGAGTAAAGAAAATATGGTGTATACATACAGCCATTAAAAAAGGAAAGAAATCCTGTCATATGCTACAACATGAACAGATCTTGAGGCCATTACTCCACATGATATAAGGCAGTCAGAGGCAGGGGCTGTGGTGCACGTCTGTAATCCCAGTGACCTGGGAGGCTGAGGCAGAAGGATCACAAGTTTGAGGCCAGAGGCAGCCTGCATACCTTAATGAGACCCTGTTTCAAAATAAAAATAAAAAGGGTGTAGTTCAGTGGTAGAGCACTTGCCTAGAATGTGAGAGGCCCACAGTTCAACAACCTAATACTGCAAAAAAAAAAAAAGAAAAGCCAGTCACAAATGGACAAATACAGTATGATTCCATTTATAAAGGTGTCCAAAATATGCCAGTTATAGAATCACAAAGTAGAACAATGGTAGCTAGGGGTTGTGGGAAAGGGAAAACACAAGGTTGCTGTTTATTGGGTATAAAGTTTCAGTTATGCTAGATGAAAAAGTTCTAGATATTTATTATACAATATTGTGCTTATAGTTAACAATACTATACTATACACCTGGAAGTTGGTTAAGATAGTAGGTTTCCTGCTGTGTTTTATTAACCATAGTGATTTTAAAAAATCCTTTGCCATGCCAAATAAAGTGATAAATATTTAAAACATTTACTTCTTAATTGCTATTGAGGTAAAGCATTTTCATAGTTTTTTTAGATTCTAGTATTTCTTCTCTGAATTGCATTTTTATTCCATTTATTTTTGTTTATAATGAGATTTACCTGGTTGTTTTGATTGTTATTGTAATACTTACATAAGCTGATTCTTAAAATTTTGGAAAAAGGAAAAACAATTTTAAAAATCAAACTTATATCCTTAAATGGTCCTACCATTGTATCTCTAAATGCAGGTCATTATATCCCTAATCCTAAGCATTCAATAAATATTTTATTCAATGTTGCATCCCTAAACCTAGGTAGTATTTTATTTAATTCTCAATATAACATATATCTTCCAGTGTTTTTCCTTTTCAATATCTACCAATATATTTTCATAGAAAATATATAGTAGGTGGTAACAGTAGGTCATAGTAGACAATAATAGATACCAGTAATGATCATAGTAGATAACATATTGTTAAGTAGTTCTGAGTGTTTTGTCATTTATAAAGTAATTTGAGAACATGGGTTGAAAATTTGGCAAATCTAGATTACTATAAGTAATGGGAAAATAATCAATTCTTCAATATACAGATAACTGTTGCTAACTATTGACCTGTTTTCAGTAAATATTATCTATACAAATTTTTTTTTTGTAGTACTGGGGTTGAACCCAGGGCCTCACACTTACATGCTTTGCGAGTGCTGAACTACTGAGCTGCACCTCCAGCCCATTTTTTTTTTTTACTTTTTTTTTTTTTTTTTTGAGACAGGGTCTCTCTAAGTTACACAGACTGCCCCTTGTCTCGAACTTGTGATCCTCCTGCCTCCACCTCCCAAGCCGCTGGGATTACAGGTGTACGCCACCATGCCCAGCTTATACAAATATTTTATACACATATAAATATATACATATATTTAATGTAATTAGGACTATATTATATACAGTCATGTATTACTTAATAGGGATATATTCTGAGATATGTGTCATTAAGAGATTTTTGTAGTGTGCAAACATCATAGTGTACTTACACAAACTTTGATGGTATAAGCCAACCAGTCAATGTGGCTTATTCATATAATCAAGACAAATCAATCTAAACACGAAATGTATGAATCTATTGCTAATGTAACACAGCATACTGTTTTACTGTAAGCTTTTCTTATAAGTAGAGGAAGTACATTCTACAATAACAAATATAATAAAGGACTATACTTTAAATATATAAACCAGTAACACAAACCCTCATACTTTTATATGACTGGCAGTGCAGTGTTTACCCTAGTGTCACCACAAACTTGTGAGTTACATTTTGTGATGATGTTACAATAGCTACATCACTAGGCAATAGGAAATTTTCAGCTCCATTATAACATATATAGAGATAGATATAGATGTAGCTACATATATATATGTATATATATATATATGTATATATATATATATATACACACACACACACACACAAATATACACACATATAAAATTTTGTGTGTGTGTGTGTGTGTGGTACTGGAGGGCTGAACCCAGGGGCTCATGCATACTTTGCAAGTGCGTTGCCACTGAGCTGCAACCCCCAGCCCCTTTATTATTTTTTAAATTGAGACAGGGTCTCGCTAAGTTATGCAGGCTGCCTCTGGCCTTGAACCTGCTATCCTCCTGCCTCTACTTCCCAAGTTGTTGGGATTACAGGCATGTGCCACCACACCTGGCTTTCCACTCTAAGTTTATGAGACCACTGTCATATATGTGGCTTGTGGCGACTGAAATGTCACTATGTGACACATGACTGTACATGGTTTTAAATACGGAAACTGAAGCTCCAGTGGCACAATCAGTTAGCACGTGCTATTTATAAGTGGTGGAACTTATTTTAAAAATTACCATTTGGAGTCTAAAATTGTGCCAATGACAATTTAGCCAATAAAATTTACTAAATCTTGGTAGGAAAAGTGAGATTCTGTAGCACTTTAATTGCTACTGACCCCTGACCAGCTCCCTCCTTTCCTCCAGGTCAACTGGGGAGAAGCTCCACTACAGGTAGGTGCGGCTCCCAATAAATGGTTAAGGTATGGTATTAGGAGTGGAAAACTGATGGTATATTTCATCTACCCTAACTCAGAATTACTGAGGTTAAAATCCTGGTTAATGTGGCAAAGAGGTAGGGGACTCCCTTCCTCCACCAAGTCCTTTGTCATAAGGTAGAAGTTCTACTCCAAGGGTTGAAATAAAACTTACCAGGGCATCAGTTGCTATCACAATAGCTTGTCCACAGAACAGATGTTCCACAGGGAGAGATAAGACAAGGAAAACAGAGGATGCTGCCCTTTGCCCAGGGCCCAAAGATTTCTCCCAGGGGAGAGTCAATCCATAAAAACAAAGAACTCAGAAGATCTCCTAAGGGAACTGACTGTATTTCAAAGAGAATGGAGGGAAATTCAAGCCTAAACACACTCTTGAAAACAATGCAGACTATGGTGGGAAGCAATTAAAAGAAGACTGTTTTCTTCATGTGAACAACAAACTAACCCTTAAACCAGTAAGTTCCACACAGAGAAACAGATAAATAAACAGCTAAGAAGAGCCCTTTCAGGATCAGGAAACACCTGCAAGCACGGTCACAAAAACTATCTATGTAAAGGGACCTAAATATCATCGGAACAACCTAATATTGCTCTGGGACTTTGTCAAATCATTAGGGCAACCAGGCAGAAGAGGTAGTGAAGACTAATGGCTGGGTGAGATACCAATAAGAAGGCAGATTGCCAGAAGCTTAGGGGAAAGCTCACTGAGGAAGATAAACAGAGCACAGATTAAAACAAGTGTGACCCCAGGGTAAACTGTGTACATATGCAAGGCTATACCTACCAGCTGAGCAGAAGTATTAAATGCTTCACATTGCAGGGGAAATAAGCTTTACTAAAATTTTCTAGCCAAGTCACCAAATAAACAGGCAAGCAGCACCATAATCAAGCCCAAAGAATTAGGAGGGAAATAGTATTCAGAGTTGCAACACTATATTAACAAAAATGACCAGATTTAAACAAAAAGTTATGATACCTGAAAAGAAATAAGAACATGTGACCAATATACAAGGAACAAAAAGTGGGCAATAGAAACTATGTGCAAGAGGGCTCAGATGTTGCATTTAAGAGACAGACTTTAAAAAGCCATTATAAATAGTATGTTAAAGCAGCCATTATAAATGGTTTAAAGTAAACTGTGTTTAAAGGAGAGGAAGCTATAACGACAATGTCCCATCAAATAGAATATCAATAAAAAGATATTATACAAAAAAAACAGTATTTTTCATTTTTAGAATTTCCATTTATGACAAAATATAAGAAATGAATACTGAGCACAACAGTACATGTGAGCTGGCAAAAAAAGACATTCTGCAAACCACAAAAGACAGGAAAATATTAAGAGCTCTTAGCCTTAGCGTCATGGCCTTAGCATTATCATTTTCGAAACCTCTGTGCCATGACAGCCAAGTGGAGGAAGAAATGAATGTGCAGGCTGAAGCGCAAAAGAAGAAAGATGAGGCAGAGGCCAAATAAACTAGTCTGTGCACCTGTGGAGGCCTGAGGAGAAGAAATATGGAATGCTGGAGGCTGGGGATGCTGGTATTAGAATGAATGAATGCTACAGTCTAGAATTTGTCTCAATGGATTTAGAACTTTCATCATTGTCCATTCACCAAGACCACCTCTGAGGCACTGACGTTGCTCAATAACCAAAACAGTCCCTATTGGACTTTTGCCCTGGACTTGTGACATTCTGGACTAGTTATGTTCTCAGTTGTGGCTGAATGTAATATGTGTATAATAAATCATTTCTTCTGCTGTCTCAGCTGAAAAATAAAAAAAGAGAAAATATTAAGAAAAATGAGCAGAAACTCATGTAAATGTGGGGCACTACTAAGTAAACTAACTTATAGGTAATGAGAATACCAAAAGGAGAAGAAAGAGATAAAGGAGTAAAAAACGTGTTAAAAGAAACAATTTCTACAAGTATCTTGAGTTTGATGAAAAGAGCTGGGTATGGTGGCGCAGGCCTCTAATCCCAGCATCCGTAATCCCAGCGATTTGGGAGGAAGAGGCAGGAGGATCACAAGTTCGAGACCAGAGGCAGTCTGTGTAATTTGGCAAGACCCTGTCTCAAAAAAAGTAAGAAAAAAAAAAGGGGGCTCAGTGGTACAGCACTTGCAAAGCATGCAAGCACGAGGTCCTGGGTTCAACCTCCAGTACCGCCAAAAAAAACCAAGTTTGATGAAAAATATTAATCTCTATATCCAAGAAGCTGAACAAATTCCAAGTAGGATAAATGCAAAGAAATCCACATTCAGATACATTGCAGTAAAAAAGTGAAAGGAAAGGTACAACAAACATTTTGAAAGCAGAAAAACTACTCATCACATGTAAAGAAAAACCCTTTAATAGCTAACTTCTCATCAGAAACAATCTAGGACAAGGAAATAGAATGACATACTCAAAGTGTCTAAAGAAAAAAACCTGTCAATTAAGAACTATTTGCTAACAGATCCTCATAATTTGAAATACTCTCTCACATTATTGAGGTTTAATTTTTTCAACATTATAAAATTTTTTTAACAGAAAAGTTTACAGAATATTAGTGTATACCCATATACTTAGGCCATAGATTCTACCTTCAACATTTTACTTTTACTTATTTATTTGTGGTAAGGTCTCACTATTGTAGCACAGGCCGGCACTGAACTCCTGATCTTCCTGCTTCATTCTCCCAAGTGCTGAGATTATAGGTATGTACTACCATACCCAGGAAAATGGACACATTTCTAGAAAGACAGAAAGAACTCAAACTGACTCCAGAAGAAGAGGAGGGCTACAGATGTAGCTCAGTGGTAGAGTACTTGCCTAGCATGCATTAGGCCTAGGTTTCGTTCCTAGAAGTGGGAAAAAAAAGTGGAAAATCTGAATAGACCTTTACTAAGTAAAGACATTAAATCAGTAACATAAAAACTACCTTAATAAAATCTCTGGCCTATACAGCTTCTCAAGTAAATTGTACTACGCATTTAAAAGAGAACTAATACCAAGTCTTTAGAAATTCTTCCCAAAACAGAAGGGGAAGGAATGCTCCCTATATTTTTTCTATGAGACCAGTATTACCTGATACCAAAAGGAGACAAGGACATTGTAAGAAAACTTCACCCCTCATGAATATCTATGCAAAAATCCTTCACCAAATAACAGCAACTTGAAACCAACAGTATATAAAAAAGATTGCATGTCATGACCAAGAAGAATTTATCACAAGAATGGAAAGTTGGTTCAACATATGAAAATCAATTAACAACATACAGATCAGTACAAAAACTTTTTATAAAGCTACAGTAATCAATAGGGCTGGGATTTAGCTTAGTTGGTAGAGCACCGCTCTGCAGTCTCTGAGGTCCCAAGTTCGATTCCCAGCACTGCAAAAATGGGAGAAGGACGTGGCAACCCACTCCCAAGGCAATCCCGAAACAGTCTGCCATTGAAAACCCTATGAGGGTCACTATGAGTCGGATACGACTCGATGGCACCTAACAACAACAACAACAACAACAGTAATCAATACTGAGTGATTCTAGCGTAAGATAGATGTATAGATAAGTGCATTATAATTGATCATCCATAAATAAACCTTCACATTATAGTCAATTGATTTTCAACACAGAAGCCAAGGCAATTCAATGGGAAAAAACACTCTTTTAAATAAATGTTACTGGAACAACTGATACATGCCAAAAATGAAATTGGACCACTCTTTTTCCTTATGCCATAAACAAAAACTGACTCAAAATGGATAAATATAAGAGCTAAAACAATAAAATTCTTAGAAGAAAACATAAGACTAAATCTTCTTGGTCTAAATTATGCAATGGTTTCTCAGCTACAACACCGAAAGCACAACAA
This sequence comes from Pedetes capensis, assembly GCA_007922755.1. NCBI lineage: Eukaryota > Metazoa > Chordata > Mammalia > Rodentia > Pedetidae > Pedetes > Pedetes capensis. Next base: position 18,270 of record VMDO01027105.1, read on the forward strand.
ATCAGAGAAAAAATAAATAGGATTTTATCAAAATTAAGATATTTGTGCTTCAAAGAACACTATCAAGAAAGTAAAAGAAGTGATGAAACACACACAACATAAAATTTACCACTTAACCATTTTTAAATGCACAGTTCAGTGTTGTTAAATATATTCATAAGGTTGTGCTATCACCATTACCATCCACCTTCACAACTTTTCATCTTGTAAAACTAAAACTCCATACCAATTAACAATTAAATAACGTCCAGCCCCAGCTGGGCGTGGTGGTACACGCCTGTAATCCCAGAGACTTGGGAGGCAGAGGCAGGAGGATCGAAAGTTCGAGACCAGAGGCAGTTTGCATAATTTAGCAAGACCCTGTCTCAAAAAGTAAAAAAATGGGCTAGGGGTGCAACTCAGTGGTCCAGCACTTTCAAAGTATGCAAGCGCTAGGCCCTGGGTTCAACTTCCAGTACACAAAACAAACAAAAAAACCCAAAAAACCTCCAGCCCCATTCCCACTCCTGGCAAACACCATTCTACTTTATGTCTCTATGATTTGGACTACTATAAGAACATCCTATGGCTGGGGTCATTTGCAGCCATAGTCCTGTGGCATCCGATCCCATCAGATATCGGAAGCTGAGCAGGGTAGAGCCTGGTTAGTCCTTGGATGGGAGACCACCTGGGGACACCAGGTGCTGTAGACTTGGGAGAAGGACACGACAACCCACTCCCCCAAAAATCAATCCGCCATTGAAAACCCTATGAACAGCAGAGAAGCACTGACAATAGTGTTTCGCCTGTTGTATGTAGGGTCACTATGAGTCAGATACCGACTCCACAGCACCTAACAACAACACCAACATGGCTGCGGTCATGTGGTATTTGTCCTTTTGTGCTTGGCTTGTTCCACTTAGCATGATCTCCTCAAGGCTCATCCATGTTGCAGCATGTCAGAGTACACTTCCTTCTGAGGCTGGAAAACATTCCTGTGTGTATATATACCACATTTTGGTTGCACATTAGTCTGTTGATGGATACTGGAGTTGTTTTGGCTACTGTGGCTATTGCTGCTATGAAGGTGGGTGTGCACATGTCTCTTTGAGATCCTGATTTCAGTTCTTTTGGGTATATGCCTAGAAGTGGAATTTTTGCATTATGTAGTAGTTTCATTTTTGGTTTTCTGAGGCACCACCATACTGTTTTCCACAGTAGCTGTACCACTTTTTATTCCAATCAAAGGTGTACATGTTTCCAATTTTTCCACACCGAGGGTGCTCCACCACTAAGCTGCATCGCCAGCCCCTTTTGGATGTTTTGTGACAGGGTCTCACTAAATTACACAGGCTATCTCTGGCCTTGAACTTGCGATCCTCTTGCCTCAGCTTCCCGATTCAATGGCACTACGGGTCTATACCACCATGCCCAGCTATATAATACAATTTAATTAGGCCATAAAAGGAAGAAAATACTGATACATGCTACAATCTAGATGAACCCCAAAAACATTATACTAATTGAAATAAGCCTGTTATAAATGAGGATTCTTTATAGGGAGATGAAAATATCCTAATGTTGGTTGTGGTGATAGTTGCACAGATAATGTGAATATACTACAAACTATTGAATTCTACACTTTAATGGATAAATTGTTTGGTTTCTGAATTATATTTCAATAAAGTTGTTACCAAAATAATTTATACATAAATGTTCATGGTAGCATTAGTTATAATACTCAAAAGTAGAAAAGCCCAACTCATGAATGGATAATTATGATACATATATACATATATTATTCAGCTATAAAAAATGAAGTTCTGATACATATTGTAAAATCGATGAACTTCAGAATGATGATGCTCAGTGAAAGAATCCAGACACAAAACAACACATTATATAATTCTACTGATACAAAATGTCCTGTAAAGGAAAATCTACAGACACAGAAAGTAGATTACTGGTTGCCTTGGGATTGAGGTGGGGACATGGATTAAATGTAAATGGAGCTGGGCATGGTGGCATATGCCCATAATCCCAGCACTTAGGAGGCAGGGGGAGGAGGATAGTGAGTTTGAGGCCAGCCTGGGCTACATAGTGAGTTTCAGGCCAGCTTTGGCTATATAGTGAAAACACATGAAAAACAAAAACTTACACAACAATGATCATAGAAACATTATCCACGTACACAAAAACTGGAAACAACCCTAGTTGCTATCATCCAGTGAACAGTTAAACAAATTTTAGTATATGTACACAATGGAATAGTACTTGGCAATAAAAAGTGATTATTGCTATGACATGGATGAAATTCAAAAACATTATGCTAAATTAAAGAATCCAGGCATAAAACTCAACATACTATATTATTCCATTCATAAGAAATTCTGGAGAAGCTGGGTGTGGTGGTGCACACCTATAATCACAGCACTCTGGAGGCTGAGGCAGGAGGATTGACATGAGTTCAAGACCAGCGTGGGATACAAAGTAGTGAGATCCTGTGTGTGTGTGTGTGTGTGTGTGTGTGTGTGACAGAGAGAGAGAGAGAGAGAGAGAGAGAGAGAGAGAGAGAGAGAATGTGCACACACAAGTGGGAAGAAAGGGAGGGAAGAAAGGAGGGAGGAAAGAGAAGTGATCATCAGTTGTCACTGGTGGAACCAGAGATTGACGGCAAATATTCTGACAGGAACTTTAGAGTAATGGAAGTGTTCTAAATCTGGATTATGGTTGTTGTTACACAATCATATTATTTATCAAAAATCATTAATGTAAGTAGTGGATTCTACTGCTCATAAAGCATATCTCAATAAAGTTGCAAAATGAAAGTATGTGGTCAGGATACAGAATGATTCATGTATTATTGTTGTGATCCAGGATTTATATAATCTAAAAGGCTCAGTAGTTTTTTCAGATTAAAGGACTCTAAAAGGATACAAGTAGCTGAAATGCATGATTATGGATTATATGAAGAAACTTATCAAAGTTATTTTTGGGTCAATTGGTTTTTGTTGTTGTTGGTTGTTTGTAAATAGGATCTCACTAAATGGCCCAGGCTGGCCTCACATTCACTATGTAGTCCAGGGCAACCTACTACTCATGATCCTCCTGCCTCAGCTTCCCTAGTGCTAGGATTACAGGTGTGTGCCACCATGCCTAACATTATTGGGTCAATTGGAAATATTAAAATATGATCAGTAGAATAAAGAAAAAGTATGATATCAGTGTAAAATTTCCTAAGGTTGAAAAATTAGACTGTGTTTATATAATTGAATGTCCTTATTCTGTGGAAATAACCACGGAATTTGGAAATAAAGGAGTATGAAGTCTATAAGTTGCTCTCAAATGATTCAGCAAAGGTAGAGTATATAGAGAGAATGATGAAAACAAATCTGGCAAACTCTTTTTAAATACTTGGTCAATCTGAGCAAAAAGAATACTATTAGTAGCTTAATACCTTTACTCCTCTAAAAATTCTTCAGGAAATCCCAAACTCATTACAATATAATTAAGGTATTAATAGGTTTCACTCAATGATAAAAGTTTCATCCAATGAAAGTCTTATAGTTGTAGAGGTTCAGAAATTGGTCATAGAAAGACTTGAAAATTACAATCTGAACTACTAATTCTACTATTCTAACATCTTTTCTGTATGCTTTAAATTACTTTCAAATAATATGAAAAACTATCACAGTAGAATATATATCAAGGCTTTAAAGCTACTACAGCTACATCTGCAGGAGAATTTACCACAACAGTTAACATCTAGTTTCATTTCAATACTTTTACTCCTCTAAAAATTCTTCAGGAAATCCCAAACTCATTACAATATAATTAAGGTATTAATAGGTTTCACTCAATGATAAAAGTTTAGTACAGTGAAAGTCTTATAGTTGGTGAGGTTCAGAAATTGATCATAGAAAGACTTGAAAATTATAACCTGAACAAAACAAACAAAAAACCAAGGACAATTAGCTCTAATAAATGAATGTCAAAAATACTATGTCCAAAATAACAAGCTGACAAAGGACTTGCATTAGAGAATTTATAAAAAGCAAGTACAAATTGAAAAAACACATGGAAAATACTTAATCTCACTGTAATTAGAGATATCCAAATTAAAAAAAAAGAACATGAATTTGTTCCTACCAAATTGGTAAAGATTAAAAATAATTTTTAATGTCAAAAACAAAATAAAATGAGCACATTCGCATACCAGTGGTGGAAGTAAAAAGTTAAGTGCTTTTGGATGTACATGGTATGATTAAAAAAATATGGTGAATATTTACATTTAAAAATGTTGTTGCCGGGCATGGTGGTGCATGTTTGTAATTGTAGAGACTCGGGGGGCGGGGCAAGAGGAGGAAGATTTTGAGTTTGATGTCAGAGACAGCCTCTGCAACTTAGAAAGACCCTGTCTCAAAATAAAAAATAAAAAGGAGGAGAGGTGCTGCTAAGGGGTGGAGGACTTGCCTAGAATAAGCAAGGCCCTGGGTTTAACACCCTAGTACCACAAAAAAATAAATTAACAGTAAAAGATACATTGCCATTAATTCCCCTCAAAATACTTCTGGCTTTGAACACACTTTTCCTACCATTCTTGCCACTTTCTGAAGCAGTTCTGAAAGTCCTCTTTCATGTCTTTAGTTGCACTGTTGTGGCTGCTTCAATGTCCTGAATCCACTCAAAACATTTACCTTTTATGGTCATTTTGACTTTGGGAAACAGCCAGAAGTCACATGGTGCCAGATCTAGTGAACAAGGTAGACAAGGACACATTATAATATTTTTGACAGAAAGTGCTGTACCAGAAGTGATATGTGACATGGAGCACTGTCATGATGGAGAATGAAACTGCCCATTTCTCAGTCCATTCTTCTCTCCACTGTAGCTCATATGTGATTCACTGCACAAAACAAGCTGAAAATTGTCACACACTATTACTAAGGTTTGACACACCATCTTTTGTATTGAAGATCCTTGCCCTGTTGGATGGCACTTGCAGCAGCATTCATTATGTTTTTAGCACACCTTTTATGCTCCATAAATATAGGGACTTTTCTTTTTATAGTTTGAATCTGAAATGTTCCCCAAAAGGTCACATGTTAAAGTCCTGGTTGTTCACTGGTGAGCTTTTGGGAGGTGACTGGACCATGAGGGCTCCAATTTCATCAACAGATTAATCCATTGATCAATTCACAGGTGAATGGATTATGAGGAGGTGGGGTCTAGATGGAGAAGGAGGTCAATGGGGATGTGCCCTTGAAGGGTATATCTTGTCCCTGTCCTTTCCTCCATCTTTCCTTGCTTCCCAGCCTCCATGAGGTGAGCAGCTCTACTCCATTACACCCTCTCTGCTATGGTGTTCTGCCTTGCCTAAGGCCCAAAGCAATAGAGTCAGCTGGCCATAGACTAAAACCTCTGAAACCATGTACCAAAATAAACCTTTCCTCTTTTAAGTTGGTTTTCTCAGATATTTTGTCACAGCAATGAAAACCTAACAAAATTTTGATCATTTATTTATTTTTAGAGATTAGAACAGTGCCTAGTATGTGATAGGCACTCCATAAATATTTGTTGAATGAGTTAATGGTTTTCTTACTAATCTACAAATCAAGTAGAAACAAACAATTATTAGGGATAAAAAGAAACTGAATAGCATAAAATCAACAATCTTAGTTTAATAGCCATTTGGAAACCTTAATATTAAATAAACACAGAATGCCAATTATTTTCATACAAACATGGCATAGTGTAAGAAAACTATGAATTAGACCACAAAGAAAATGTGTGTGTATGTGTGTATGTGTGTGTAAATGCTACATTGGAAAAATTAAGGATATATACTTAACTACTGAACTATCAATACTACTTGCATGAGTGGGGATGAGGCTATGGAGAAGCAGATTTAGGGAAGCCAAAACTTTTTCACTTTTTATGTCTTTATACTTTTCTACATTGTTTGAATTTTTTAGAAGAAGCATGTTTCCATAGATAGTTGTATAACTATGAACACAATCAAGAAATAAAGAAACCCAAAAGGACCAGAGGAAATATCCTGAGTTGGTCCTAATAGGTTTTGAGATCATGGATGATTTTTGTTCTCTTTTTGCTCTTCTGAATTGCCCAATGTTTCAATAATATTGCTGTTGTTAGGTGCCGTCGAGTCGGTATCCGACTCATAGCGACCCTCTGTACAACAGGGGAAACACTATTGTCAGTGCTTCTTTGCTGTTCATAGGGTTTTCAATGGCAGATTGATTTTTGGGAGGGGGTTGCCAGGTCCTTCTCCCAAGCCTACAGCTTCTGGTGTTCCCAGGCGGTCTCCCATCCAGGTACTAACCAGGCCCCACCCTGCTTAGCTTCCGAGATCTGGTGGGATCGGATGCCACAGGGCTATAGCTGCAGGGGTTTCAATGATGAGCATGTATTATTTCAAATGTTTCAATAAAATGTGTACTGGATTGCAAAACTAAGATACAATAATCATTCCATTTCAGAAAATATTTAAGTTAATGGGCCTTCATTTTCCCCTCTTATTCTCAAACCATTTTCTATTAACTATGAGGAAAAAATAAAATACTAGAAATATATTTAAGAAGAAATAGTTTGTACTTATAATGAAAAAGTGGCAAAACATTACTGAAGAAAAAGGAGTTAAGTTAGTAAGCGAAGGGATAAGATATTCTTAGATGAGAATTATTTTAAACCTGGAACTTCTGCCGCGTATGGTGGCACACATTTAAAAATCCCAACAATTAGGGGGCTAAGGTGGTAGGATTGTGAGTGTAAGACTACAGGCAGCCTGAATAACTAACTTAGTGAGAATCTGTCTCAAGATAAAAAACAAAAAAGGGGTTGGAGTGCAGCTCAGTAGTAGAGCCCTCACAAAATATGTGTGAGGTCCTGGGTTCAGCACCCTAGTGCCCCCCAAAAATATAACTTCTTCCCAAATTAACATAAATATTTGAAGCAACACAAATTTAGAAAATCCTAAATGAGCCAAGTGTGGTGGTGCACACCTACAATCCCAGAGACTTGGGTGGCTGAGGCAGGAAGATTATGAGTTCAAGGCTAGAGGCAGCCTGTGCAGCTTAGTGAGACTCTGTTTTAAAACAAAAAATTTAAAAATGGGCAGGGGTTGCAAACCAGTGGTAGAGCACTTGCAAGGTATGTGCATGTGAGGCCCTAGGTTCAACCCCCAAGTACCACACACACACACACACACACACACACACACACACTCCTAAATGAGGGACTGAAAAAGTTATTCAAATTTAATCTGAAGGAATAAATGTAAAAATTATCAATTTACAGAAAAACTAGTTGTATATTGTTTTTAAGTTTTTGATTGAGTTATTTTTAAAGAACATTCATAAAAAGTTTAGTGAGCTAGAGGATCACAATATTAATTTTATTTAAAAATTAGGAAGTAAAACTGGACAAAATATATAATTTTAACTTCCAAATATTCCAATAAAACACAAT
>VMDO01027106.1:0-25723 GCA_007922755.1 Pedetes capensis
GCACCTAGGAGCCCCACTCCTGCCACCTTGGTGACTATGACTCTCTTCTCCCCAGATTCCTGCCATGTGCTGGCTTTCAAGATTGTCCTCTAACAACATACAGAATGAAGCCACAGTTGAACATAGTCAACCTACACCCACTAGATAAGACGGGTTGATCTAGGTGTCTAGTCTGTGCAACACATTGCCCAACACTCAGCAGCTGTGAACAGGAGCTAGCCTTAATCACCTCACACAGTTGCTGTGGGTGAGGGATTCAAACAGGGAGCAACAGTGGCCTGTCTCTGCTCCCTGGCATTGGGCTTCCAATGGGGCACTCAAAGCAGATGTGGGGACCATCTAGTTGGCATCCTCTCATAGGTCTGTCAGTCTATGCTGATTGTCAGCTTTTGGCAGGAACACTCATGTGCGGCCTCTCCTTGTGGCCTGGGCTTCCTCACAAGATGGCGATCAGGTTTTCAGAAAAGGCACCTACCGTCCCCTTTATCACATTCTATTGGGTGAGATGGTTATAAAGGCTTGCTGGTCCAAAGTGAGGGAGCAGCCCTGCCCCCTTCCATGGAGAAGGAGCCACATGTACAGGTACAACCTTCTGTGGAAACACAGTCCACCATAACAATGTGCAAGCAGGACCCACTCTCTCCAATCTCTGCAGTTGGCACTACATCATTGCGGTGCCTGTCCACATTTGCTCCATTTCTGTCCAAAGTCCTGGTCTATGTCAAGCCCACATTCTTGAGCTGATCTTACCCAGGTAAGAGTGCTCTCTTGGGCTCTGGCCTGCAGTCACTTCAATGCTTTATCTAAGATGCACAGCAAACTTTAAAGAGGGAGAAAAACAGCCTGTGCCTCCGAGGTGGCCTCCCTGAATTCTTGCTGAGCACTAGCTCTGCTAATGAGCTTAGACAATAGATCGGGATTTCTCCTCCAAGCACACAGTGGGCCCTGTCGTAAGGGATTGCTGGCGCACTGCTTCAGCACGTTCAACGTCTGCATGGTGGAGATGCTCATCAAAAGTTCATTTACCTACTGTGTGAGGTGGAGCCATGTGATAGCCCACCTTGGTCAGTGGCCTCTACAGCCAGCCAGGAGCTCCATCTGGGCTCAGCTGTTCCCTGAGAGCCCCCTCTCTGTCTCACCAGACACTGACGGTCGCTGTCCCGGCAGGGCGTGCACCAGGTGTATGGGCCACTGTGATCTAAGCTCCAAGTCACGCCTCGATGAGGCCCCATATGTGCCGAGCATGGCTCAGCAGATCCCAAAACACCAGGCCCGGGGTGACGAAGCTTTGCTGTCTACCCACTAATTGCCGTTTCCAGTGAGCTGCGTCTGGCCACAATTCCAAAACTCCATTCTGACAGACTACACTGTGTCCCCAGCTCCAAGGGGAGTTGTTCTTTCTTTACTGCCTGTCAGGGTGCAGGATCAGATAACACGGACAGATAGATCAAGGCTCTTCACTGTCCTTAGTGAAGCGGTGAGGTCAGAAGCCAGCTGTGCATTGCTCCTTTGCATACTTGGTCTTGTTCAATGAAGACTGCAAAAGGACAGGATTCTGGGTGCACAAACACTGCAATGATTTGCTTCTCTTGGGTCTGCAGAAGCAAGTATGCAAGACTCAAGGTTAACAGCACGGCACGAGGGATGATTTATGACTTCTTTCTGGCAGACTTTTATTTGCCTTGAAGACCCCAACAGAGCGCTGCTGCCGGCAGGAACCACACATCGGGCATTAATCAGCTCTGCAGAAAACCCTCCAAGGACACAGTCTGTTGTGAGGGGACAGCTTTGAACTTCAGCTGCCACAGCTGGGGGAACATTTGATAGTGGGAAACAATAAACAGCCGAAGAGAGGTCATCGGGCTGAGGATGTTCAGGAACGTTCGCCACGAGGCAGTAATGATGACCCAGCGTCTGTGTGTCATCAGCTCTGCTCTCGCACGGCCAGCTTCTGCGCGAGGCAAGCTGGAAGCAGAAGAACAGAAGACGAGAACCTGGGCACCGAGGCTGCGGCAGAAACGCCCTGCTCTTAAAAGGATTTCGAACAATGACAAAGGCAGACAGACAAGGAATTTCCTGTGGTTCCTGTCAGGAAGTGACAGCAGAGTACATTGAAAAAAAGCCATCAAGACTGAGGAGGAAGACTGTGGGGTCCCCAGTGGCACCTGACTCAGTGCCACTGATGATCCAAGAGGGTAGCACTGAGACACTGAGGAGTCACAAGGAATCGAAGCTTTGGCACACAGAATGCTCGCAAGCTGTGTGGTGCCGTTTGCAGTAGGCAGCATCGTTCCGTTCCCTCTGAGCTACCGCCTTGGCGGTGGAGTCTTGACAAAGCTACATCACTGCATGTTTCCATCCAGATCTGAATGAAGTGAGGAGGAAGCTCTGTGGGGAGAAGATAGGTTCCACTGGGGGCAGTCAAGGTCATGCTGAATTCTGCAGAGCCCACAGTCCCTGCACCTAGAATGCTGAGCTCATCAACAACTTGAGACAGCTGTGGGTGACCAAAATTTTATGTGAGCTATTGCGCCTCAACATCAACAAAACAAAACTCCTTACAACTGGGTCAGTACGCAGCTTCATGATAAATGCAGAAAAGATTGACGTTGTCCATGATTTTGCCTAACTTGGTTCTACAATCAACATCCACGGAAGTTGTTGTTGTTGTTAGGGGCCGTCGAGTCAGTATCCGACTCATAGCAATCCTCATAGGGTTTTCAATGGCTGACTGTTTCAGGAATGCCTTGGGAGTAGATTGCCAGGTCCTTCTCCCTCCACAGAAGTAGCAGTCAAGAAATCAAAAGATGCATTGCACTGGGAAAAGCTGTTGCAAAAGACCTCTTTAAAGTGTTGAAAAGTAAAGATGTCACATTGAAGACAAAGGTGCATCTGACTTATGCCATGGTATTCTCAGTCACAGTATACGCTTGTGAAAGCTGGATGTTGAATAAGGGAGACAGCAAAAGAATTGATGCTTTTGAATTATGGTGCTGGAGATGAATACCATGACTATACCATGGACTGCCAAAAGAATCAACAGATCTGTCCTAGAAAAAGTGCAACCAGAGTGCTCCTTGGAAGCAAGGATGGCTGGACTACGTCTTACATATTTTGGGCATGTAGTCAGGAGAGACCAATCCCTGGAGAAGGACATCACATTTGGAAGAGTGGCAGGTCAACAAAAAAAAGGAAAACCTTCAGCTAGATGGATTGATACAGTATCTGCAACAATGGGCTTAGATATAAAAAGGTCATGTGCCTGGCACAGTGTCAGGAGTGTTTCATTCTGTTGTGCATAGGGTCTCTATGAGGCGGACCCAACTCAATGCCATCTAATAACAACAACATTGTCACTATCAATTTTTCAAAACTTGATAGACTTAAAGTTGCCTGACAAAGGACAACTTAAGGGGCATTTTCTGAACATGGCAGCTTGACTCAGAGAAGGTTCCCACGGAAGGGTGTGACCTCTCACCTGGGTTCGTGTGCCATCTGATTCCACGAAGTTCACCAGGTCGGCATTAGACATAGCCAGGCAGAAGCCAAAGGCTCTGCACCACAGAGCTGAGATCGGCTGTGCAGGAGGAGGGCTAATTCACAGGCGAGGCTCCATTCTTCACAAGACCCCCCTTGCCTCACATGCCAGCTGCAGGCTCAGGGTCCCCAGGCCACCTGGGCTTCTGATCTGCAGGCTACAAATTCGAGGCTTCCCACACCCGCTTCAGGCTTGATCACTCACTAGGGTGACTCTGAGCTCAGGAAGCACTGTCTTCGCAAATTTAGCTTCATTATCGAGGACACCACTGGGATTTGGCTCAGTTGGTAGAGCGCTGCACTGCAGTCTCTGAGGTCCTGAGTTCAATTCCCAGCACTGCAAAAATGGGAGAAGGGCCTGGCAATCCACTCCCAAGGCAACCCCGAAACAGTCAGCCATTGAAAACCCTATGAGGGTTGCTATGAGTTGGATACCAACTCGAGGGCACCTAACAACAACAACAACATCAAGGACACCACTTGGGACCAGCCAGGTGAAGAGATGCGGGTGGAGGGTGTCTCCAATACAAAAGCCCCCGGGCCCTCAGGACAAGTCACTCTCCTGGCACATCCATGTCTGACCAGCTAGGAAGGCTCACCTGAGCTTCAGGGGTCCAGAGCTGACAGTGGGGCCTCAGATGCAGCATGGTTGAGTGAATCAATGGCCATGTGGTTGAAATTGGGCTTCATCCACCTCCCTTCCCCAAGGCCAGACTGATGGACACAAAGGTCTAACCCCCTATTCAGGAGGCTGGTGTTTTCGGTGTGACTTCTCCCTGTTGTTAACCTTCTTGTTAGCATACACCCCGGTGTGGTCCGCAGGGTCCACCGTGAATGACAAAGACACATTTATGCCTTGGCAAATGCCAAGGATTTAGAGGGTTCTTCTCAAGAACTGGGGCTGAGATTTAGTTCAGTTGGTATAGCGCTCCTCTGCAGTCTCTGAGGTCCTGAGTTCGATTCCCAGCACCACCAAATGGGAGAAGGACATGGCAACCCACTCCCAAGGCAATCCCAAAACAGTCTGCCATTGAAAACCCTATGAGGGTCACTATGAGTCGGACTCGACTCAACGGCACCCAACAACAACAACATCTCAAGAACTGGAGCTAGGGTTTAGCTCAGTTGGTAGATCGCGGCTCTGTGCTCTCTGAGAAGCCAAGTTAGATCCCCAGCACTGCATAAATGGGAGAAGGACGTGGCAGTCCACTCCTGAAGCAACCCTGGAACAATCAGCCATTGAAAACCCTACTAGGGTCGCTGAGTCAGATCCAACTCCATGGCGCCTAACAACAACTAATCTCAAAAGCAGAGACAAAGGCCAGCCACGTGGTCTACGATGCAAGGAAGTACACATGGCACGCTAAGCAGCTCCAGGGTCAGGGCTCTCTCTTCCACCCTCCAGGGTCCATGACCAACAAAGAAGAAGAAACTCAGGCTAGGTTTCTCTAGGTTCTCCTTGGTGCCAGCCCTTCAAGGCCACTCCAGCTTGCCTGACACCTCTGTCTGCAAAGTCGCACATGCCTTCCTGTCCCTTTCTCCCCACAGCCCCCTGGGGGTGGTCAGCCCCTCCACCTTCCCTTGGAGCCCCACCCCCACCCCATCTCCTGACCAGCTGTGTGGACCTCATGCACCTCAGTATCCAAAATTTTCTGGCAAGACTCCACTTCCATTTTGTTTCTTGTAGTGGCTCAGGAAGCCTCTGCCTTACTCAGCTCCAGCCCCCCAGGCCAGCCGCTCCCCAGATTCTCAGCACCTCTCCTCCCTTGGTTCTTCTTCCTGGAAGGGCCTTTCTGAGTCCTGGCTCCTCCCCTATGGCTTTCCTAGCACTTTCCTTCTCCTTGTGAGCCTGCTCGCCTCCCTCACCCTGCCACTGAAGTACGTGGCTCCCTCTCTCAGGTGGCAGTCTTTGTTGGGAGGCAGTCTGTGCAAACTTCTATACACTGAGTGCCACCCTTGTAAGAGCCAGGTGGTGTTTCCACACTCATGGAGGGCTCCCTCTGTAGGGGACTGCCTTCCACATGGAAGGAGCCACGGAGTAACTCGCAATGAATCAGCCACTGATGTTCTGTGGTAGACACATTCATTTTTTTTTATTCTGATGAAATTTCTGGTCTTTTTCTAATGTTGTAGATATTCCTACCTAAAGATACATGCAAAATAATCAAATGGAATGCCACCTCTAAGAAATAACATGAAACAAAAGCCTGGTTTCTACCTCTAAGATTTAATGTCAAGTTTGAAATGCATGCCTTTCGCAAGTCTTCATTTGTCGAAGTGTTGATGAATCCTTTCATATTGGCCAATGATCCCGCCATGTGCCACTGCTGTGCTATGTTGCTGTTAGGTGCTGTTGAGTCAGGTCTGACTCATAGTGACCCTATGTACACCAGAACAAAACTTTCCCAACACTGCTCCGTGCCCAGCACTATTGTCGGTGCTTTCCTGCAATTCATCGGGTTTAAACATCGCCAAATGATAAGGAAATAGAACTCCAAAATGTTAATGAAACAGCCAGGGAATCTGACAGAACAGGTCTGAAGAAGCAATCGTCAGCTCCATCAGCATTTTCTCCAGAAGACCCTGACCAGTCCCGCATGCTGCGCGCATGCCTCATTATACATCTGGAATAAAAGGACAGGCACGGCAGTGCCCAGAGGCTCTGACTACTCGTGATACTCATTTCGGGGCATAGTTAAGCTCTTTTTGTTTTTTGATACTCAATTGTCCTCTTGAAACTTCCTTCATCCCCGTAAGTCTTTGACATGAAATAAAAAGATGCATCAACACCTCAAGTTTGTCACCATCAACCGGAAACAGGATATTGTTTCATAAATTCTCAAGACAATCGGCCTCAGAGCCAGCTTCTGCTGCCAGGGAGCCCATGATGGCTCATCCATCCACGAGCAGCTCAGTGAGGCAGAGTGGGCCCAGGGAATGTCCTCGTGCCCTGGGAAGCCAGACACGGTGCTGCCAGAGTCCAGGCACACAGAGAACCCAATGGGATCGTAAAAGTCACCAGCTTTTATGGAAAGGGGGGCACTGCAATGATCTGCCCGTTCCTCTCACATTTGCTTCTAGAAAGCCAATACTGATCGAACTACAGTTGCAAAATGTTGTTGCCTCTTTTCGGGGCATTGTCTTTGCAGTTGGGTTTGATGCCAAAACCCCTTTGCTACGGTTTGTCTCCCATGTTTTGTGTATTGAGGGGTTGGTCTTCAAGGTGGTAAGGTTGGAAGGTGGGACCTTTAAGAGGTGGGGCCTAATGGGAGGTCCTTAGACCATTGGGGTTACAGTCCTTGGGAGGGACTGTGGGACCCCAGCCACTCTGGCTTCTTGTTTCCCTATGTGGTGTATTCTTCATACACATACTCCCACCATTACCATCTGCCATGAGGTGAAGCAGCAAGAGGGGTCCTGGCCAGAGCCAGTACTACGCTAGCCACATTTTCAGCATCCAAAACTGAGCTAAAGAAACCTTTATTCATTATGAAATTAGCCTGCCTCTGGTATTTTGTTATAGCAACAATAAATGGACTAAAAACTCTTCCATTTCAACCCTTGTCAAAAGCAACTAAAAACTAGGCCATTGTGTCAGGGAGGATGCTAAGCATACGCATCTCCTGTGAGCCATCAGAGACTTGCAGGGATCATGGGATCTTCACTAAAATGAAAAAATCCCTGAATTAAGGGTGCAGCTCCATAATGAAGCACTTTCCTTACTTAAATCCTGTCTGCTTTCATGATCTGTATGTTTTAATAATGAATATATATTGCAGTCTAACGGCCACATCTGAGAGAAAACGTGATGTTTATCTTTCTGGGTCTGGCTTAATTCACTTAAAACGATGATCTGTAGTTCCACCCATTTTCCAGCGAATGTGGTAATTTTGTCCTTCTTAGTGGCTGAATGGCTGGGATTTAGCTCAGTTGGTAGGGCGCTGTGCCGCAGTCTCTGAGGTCCTGAGTTCAATTCCCAGCACCACAAAAATGGGAGAAGGGCCTGGCAATCCATTCCCAAGGCAATCCTGAAACAGTCAGTCATTGAAAACCCTATGAGGGTCACTATGAATCGGACACCACTCGATGGTACCTATCAACAAAAACAAGTGGTGAATAAAACTCCATGGTATATGTATACCACAATTTCTTTATCCACGTATCTGTTGGTGGACAGGTAGGTTGATTCCATACCCTGGCTATTGTGAATAATGCCACAGTAAACATGGATGAGCAGCTATGTCTGTGGTATACTGACTTATATTCCTTCAAATATATGCTCAGGAGTGGGGTAGCCGGGTCATGTGGCCGTTCCGTTTTTAGTTTTTTGAGGAACCTCCATACTGGTTTCCAGAGAGGATGCGCCAACCTGCATTCCCACTAGCCACGTATCAGGGTTCCTTTCTCTCTGCATCCTCGCCGGCCTCAGGCTTTGCTTACATTCCAGAAAATGGCCAAGGTCAAGAGCTAACAGAGAACCTGAGGCCGGTCACCTCTGGCCATCCTCCTAAGCCATCATTCCCAAAGGCCCAGGAGTCCTGCGATTGCCACAGAGATTACGACCTCCGGGACAGGTCGGTGACATTCTCCAACTTCACTGATTATCTTCCTTTGGGCACAATTTTTTTTTCTGATGCAAACTGGGCACAAGCTTAAAAGCATATTGACTGCCATGCACCTTTCCTCAGGCACCTGACCCCTTGTGAGGTTCCCATGCTACCTTGGGCCCCCGACACATGATGCAACCCATGGGAAACCGAGTCGCTTGCCAGTCACATGAACATCCCCTCGCAACTCAGCCAACACAAAGGTCTTTGTGCGAGGTCAACACAGCCACAGGGTCTGGCTTTCCAAGGAGAGGCGTGCCAACGGGAGCAAACGCTGAAAGGGAAAACAGGCAGACGCTTGTTGCAAATATTTTCACACAGGGGAGCCGGGGCTGCAGTGTTGAAGGCGCCAAGGCAAACAGACACACGGCAGCCTGCTCATGCATGCACCCGGCGCTTCATCAGAGCCCCAGGGACAGGCACAGGGAGGCCGAGACCACAGCCGAGTTTCCACCGACTGCGCAGACTCAGTCCAAGCTGCAGGCCCAGCTGCAGATACTTCTCAGGACCGCACAGCCTCAGGGCAGGAGAGATGACAGATTGGGGGCGTCTAGTGGAGAAGCAGGAAGACAGGGGGAAATGAAATGTTAATCAGCTTAAGAAGAAGGATATTCATGACCCTCGTCTTCCTGAATCATCTTTTCCAAAACTTAAAAACAATGCAAGACAAACCCCGGGGTTGCTAATATTTCAGAGGTCTGTATTTGATTTCCTCTGCTCTTTAAATGTAACATCAAAGCCCTGACATTGACCTTCCTATTCCTCCTGGGATAGGGCGAACGCCACACACATTCAGAGGCAGAGCCAAATGGAGGATTAAAACCAGCCTCCTGTCTTCTGCTCCTGCCCAGTTCCTTTATCCAGAGCTCAGAGAGATGCCGGCCCCAGCACTGCGGTCAGGGGGCTCCTCTGGGCTCCCAAGCGCACCCTCTCGCAGTCAGAAGAGCTCTTTGGAGCAGCATCAGGGACAAATTGAAAGCAGCCCCTGAAGCCGCTCTGTGCCCTTCAAAGGAAGAGGGTGTCTCTAATGAGCTTTGGAAAGAAGCGTGGCCTCGCCCCAAGGAAAGAAGCGCTCGGTGACCACCCACGCTTCACAGACGGGCTTCTGTGCTGGAGCGCGCATGTTCACCTCGGAGACCACCTGCGTCACAGGAATTCACAGGGGTTGTGATGCTCGCCGCCACACCCACGGAGTCCAGAGAGAGAAAGCATGGTGGCTGCCTGGAAGCAGAGGCTCCTGGCCTCCAGCTCGAGTCCCTTTTACTACCTCTGTCCCCAGCTCCAGGTCCTTGCCTGTGAGGCAGCTGCTTTCTGAGCTCTCACACTTTTGCGGAAGCCCACCCCAGCCAAGTGGCCACCTCGGGCCACACAGAAAGGACATATGCCACGTGTTTCAGTGGCTGTGGAGATGGAAGGCCCACGCAAAGACGGAATGTGGCTCCCAGTCCAACACACACTCTTCCTCCTGAGGACTGTCACGGAGAGCTGCCTCTGAACAAAGAAGCCCAAAACAGCCTTGAAAGAGGGACCTCTCTTCCCATCTTTGATCAAAAACATGGCTGACAGAACAATGCTACTATTCTAAAGTGAATGATGCGTTATTTTTGTCATCGAGTCTGTCTTTGGTTATATGTCCCACAGCTGATATCAAACACTATTAAATGTTGATGTCGAATGATTTTTAACCAAAATTAGGGTCGGAGGATGAAGGAATGCTGTGCCCACTCTGTTGCTCTCGGGGGCAGACGTGGTATCACTATCTAAGAGCAGGTGGGAAATTTGTAGGTAAAACTGGCTCATGATGGAGAAAGAAAAAGGATCTCATAAGATCAGAAGATCTCTTTCCCATATCCGCAGACATCTGAGCGTGGATCTGGTGCCCCGCAATATCTTGGAGGGCATTCTCTGGGTGACTGGGGCTGGAGATGAAGATTTACAGTGGAGGAACGTACGAGTTTTGTGCGTTCCCCAACACACTGTTAGACTGAATCCAAAGTGGCCCATGTAGACTTGTTTTCTGGAATTCCATTTTTTAGTTGAAGAAACTCAGGGGCTCAATTTTCTCAACGCAAAAGGTGACCTGATGTGGGCAGCAACTGAGGGGAGAAGCTGGAATTCATACGGAGTGTGGGCCATGGATGAGATCAGACATTGGTGGTATGACCAATGTGGAGGGCCAGCCTGAGCACCCATGTGGGCAAGGTGGCTGGGATGGCGCTTCTGCTCATAGTCCACCATGACAAGCCGGCTTCCTTAGGAGTCACACTCCATCACAACACGGATGACATGCCTGCCATTTTTCTGCCCCTTTCAACACATGAAGAGCTCTAGCTAGAGATCAAACATACACAGTAAGAGACCCACAGAGTCAGCACCACCTCCCCTCCAGACTGACAGCTTCACCCTCTGCTCTGAGAGGTTGCAGGGTTTGAGGCTGTGACTGCCAACTCCTCATAGATGTATAGGTCCACAGAACCATGCAGATCTATAGTATGTGGTCCAGGATCTGCCTGCTATAGGAAAGATGGCATTCTCTTGGAGTGAAAGTGGGGAGGCTCACTAGATATATAGACCACAGAGTTCTGAATAATCCTAGCCCACCTTTGGGCCTGGGATAAGTGAAGATCTCTCCCTCCAAGTGGGCACCACACAATGAAAGCAGCAATTACGTCTTGAGCTCACACAATTGGATTCAGACTTGAAGGCAAAATTCAAGTAGGTTATCTGCCTAAGTGTAAATACATGTTCTCATTGCTGAACAAAACCAGGCAACACATTTTTAGTGGGGACCAAGCCCTGATCTAAAGACTCACTGAGTTTGTAAAGCAACTGAACTTCTCAAGGACCCAAGTTTCCGGCCCAATGGTAACCCTCTGGGCTATGGTTCTGGAAGAATAGGACAGGGTGGCATGTGATAGGAAACTAGCAAAAATTGACTGCTATTTGCTTTGTTAGAATGTCAGGAACTGGAGCCAGGATTCCCAAATTTAGCCCATGCCAGAGTCCCCTGGGTAGCTCTGAAAAGCCCCTTCACCCAGGCCCTCATTCAGACCCCCTGAAGCTTGGGGACCTAGGCACTAGGTCCATAGACCTATTCTCCCCTGCACAGCAATCTCACAGAAGTACAAACAACCTGCAGATAGATGAGAACGCTGGGGTCTCCCCAGGTCCAATTCAAGCAACCAACCACCACTTCCTGTTCTCCAACTCCTGGGCACCTCTTCAGATGAGTCACCTCGAGCTGGCAAGTGGCACTTCATTCCCTGCTCGACTTCCCACATCCCCAGGAGACCAGCGCCCAAGGCTGTGGCTCGGCCCTCCTGTGCTGTGACATGTGGGTGTCAGGGGCTGGAGACCCCATTTTCCCAGGCCTCCTTCTGACCTGTCTCTGTGGGGGTGGGGGGTCCTTCTGCATCAGACTCTGTCAAACACGCACCTGAGACTAGTTCCGCGTTGCACAGAGCAGACGCAGCAGCTTGCTCGCAGCTCGGTTCCAAGGCTCAGGAAGCATTTCGTCCAACAGTCACACCTCTGCTCTGTGCTCTGCAGAGAGCTCACTTATCAACCCCTCCACAAGGGGACGGTGAGTGACAGCAGCCACCTGCTGCTGACCTGATCGACCACATCCAACGTGCCAGAGACCCATCGCAGCCCTTGCCTCCATTAGCCTGAGGCCTCCAGGGGTTTCCAGGGGAGGTGGCCCCCAACCTGTGATGACCACAGATACAGAGAAGTGAAGTCACTCAACACAGGGCGTGGATGTCCAGTCTGGACAGCTACCGCAAACCCCAGGGTCCCTTCTTCACCTTCAAGGCCCTTGTGCGCGAATACCAGGTGCCCCGACCCCTCCTCGGGAACCTCCAAGGGCCTGCGCATCTCATGGGCTGAGTGCATTGTTCAGGAGCTTCACAGATCCCTCCCTTGACCAGCTGCTTTTCCGTGTGCCTAAGGCTAAGCCCACACTACGGCCTGGGGGAACTTCGCACTTGGATTAATCCAAATTAATGAATTAATCAATCGTGCCATGGTAAGAAGACTTAGCAAGTAGTCAGGAGGCTGAGCTCCAAATCCTGAATCCCATCACATCCACCTGCACCAGCGAGCCTCTGCTTACTTGTTGTTGTTGTTAGGTGCCGTCAAGTCGGTATCCGACTCTTAGCAACCCTCATAGGGTTTTCAATGGCTGACTGTTTCGGGATGGCCTTGGGAGTGGATTGCCAGGTCCTTCTCCCATTTTTGCAGTGCTGGGAATTGAACTCAGGACCTCAGAGACTGCAGTGCAGCGCTCTACCAACTGAGCTAAATCCCAGCCCTCTGCTTACTTATAGAAGGCAAATGGAGACAGGGCCCACACGTCTCGGAGACTCTGGGAGACCCTGGAAAGGACACCAGCCGAGAGGATGGTGACAACCAGGATTCCTGTACCTACCTTCCCCCGACATCCACACTCTCTCCCAGACCCGCTCCTGCTCCCCACACCCAACTTCCAGCCAAGTGCCTTCCTGCTGCCTGGCCTGGGGCCTGACACCCCCACTTGGAAACTCCCCTTTCATCTCGGCTTTCATCTCCAGGTTTGCACGGAGTCCCACCCCCAGAAAGTGATCTAAGGGCTACCTTCTACCCTGTTAATTATGGCCCCCAGGGTAATCGAGGCAGAGCACCACCTTGGCTAGGGAGGAAACTGGGGCCCTGATACACAAGGCCTTGTCTATCGTCCCATGGCCAGCGGGAGCTGAGCCCAGTCTAGAACCTTCCCTATGATAACCTCACAATGACTTTTCTGCTCCCTGCATGACATAGTATGGAGCTGAGCCCACCTTGTCTGAAGAGAAGGCCAAGCTCTGTCAAGCACGCGTCTCGAGTGGGAGTGGCCAAGGATGGCCAGCGGGACCCTTGTGGGAACCTCTCGAATTCCAGTCCCTGTTCCACCTATAGATTAGCTCTCCGATCCTTTACTCAATGCCCTCCTCAAATGCCCAGTGGAGAGCGGAGGACCCCACTAACCCTAGCCCACCTTTGGGCCTTTCCCACCAAACAAGAGACAGAGACAGACAACCTCCCACTCTGTGGGCTCCCCAGCTCTAATCTCAGCATCTGAGTTCCTGCCACCAGCCAAGGAAGCACCCTGTGGGAGTCGCGGGAAGACTGGAGGAGCCCTGAGGGGCTGATGTCCCCTCCCAGATGCTGAGGACGGGCGTTCCGGCAAGAAGCCTTCCTCTCCCGGAGCATAGGGTCCTCGTGTCTGCCAGCAGGGCATCTACTCCAGGCTGCTGAGCAAACACATCTTAAGATGTCTTTTTCTCTTTAAACTGGAAACTGTCATTAATAATCTGATTTTTATCTTTATAGAGCTTTGGCCCCAAAGGTATCAGGCTTCCATATTATCGCCTTTCACTCCAGCTTGCCGTGCTGCTTGACATGCCGTTTAATCTTTGCACATCAAAGCGAGGGCTTGGCTGTATTTGTTGCTCTTGTTCCTGGGCACAAACCCACCTGCACTCTCTGAGGAAGGGCTGCTCCCTGGGGAGGGGCCCGGCCTCCTCCCACCTCCTGGCTGCAAGACTCTGCAAAGCCATTTCCTAAAAACAAAAGTAATAATAATAAATCAATAAAGGAAGGAAGAAAAAGGAAGGGGGAAGAGAGCAAAGGAAAAGGTGTGCCTTTGCTTTCTGAAATGTTTTACTTTATTAACATCCAGGAGATCAAGCCCAGCATGCTGCACGGTATCCACCTGTGAAAGTGCCCATCCCACTTTACTCTTCTATTGAAAGCATTATGAGTATGTAAACTCTTTATGCCACGGAGCTCAGAACATTCTGGAAGCTTTGAAAGGACAAGAAGGTGTGGTTCCCTTCAGTCGCTCTATTAGGAAATGTAGAGCTCAGAATCAGAACCATAGGAGATGGGCCTGTCTCCCCAACCCCTCTCTCCATGTGGGGCCCTCATGTGGGACACCTTGTCTGCCATCCACCATGACCCCAGCAGGAGCCCCAGGGCCACAGCATCAGCTCCTGTCCTGGCGTTACCCGACAACTGTCAGCTCTTGAGTAGCCACTTTCTGCTCCCTTTGTATGCAGATGTGTGTCCACTTCCAAGGCCAACCAGACCACCATAGCCCACATCCAGCTGGAAGTGTCCCTCAGCTTCATCCACATTCCGTAAGCCATTGACAGTGTCCATCTAAGGTCGTGTCCATCTGCATACAGTAGTGTCCACTCCAAAAATGGTTGGAGTTAAAACCTGAGCAGCCAACCCAAACACCAAGATGTAAAAATGAGAAACACCCCAATCCTGGGACACACCTGTCCTTTGTGTGGAACAGTCATAGGGACTCGTGATGGGGCCAGTTCACAGCCACCCTATTCAGAGCAGCAGGGGGATCTGGTGAGACAGGCTGTGGCCCGGACTGATGCAGGTGGGTGAGTCTACCATACTCCAGGCCAAAAGAGATGGGGCTTCCAAACATCCACTCTGAACACACACCATTCTCCCAGCAGTCTGGGGACATGGTGGCCTGGGCTCGTGGCACCCGCCAGGAAACATTCAAAGAGGGAGAGGGAGAAGGGTCTGCAATCTCACGAGGCAACTGGCACTCGGGAGCTGAAGAGGGAGTCGTTAGGACCAACAAGAATGGAGGGGCATCAGCCCAAAACAGCTTTGGAAAGACAGACGTGGGAACCACAGACAGCCTCCGAGGCCTCGTACTGGTGCTAGGGTCTCTGTTTCCATCCACTTCTCCCTCCACCACCCCGGGGCTCCCTAGCAAGGGGCTGGGGAGGGTAAAGAAGGAACCCACAGAGACAAACAGAAAGGGACCCCTCCCAGAACCCCACAGCTGACTCCCAGCCTGAAAGGCTAACTGGACGACTCTCGTGACCAGAAGCAGCTGAGAAGTTTCTAACCTGAAAGGTGCAGGTGGGCTGAGGGCCCAGCCACACCCCACCCCCACGGGAAGCCACCCCCCCCTCCAGAAGAAAGCTTAAACAGGCAGTGGAGAAAACGCAAAGTTATGCCTCCATTCTGTCACTGGGACATAAAAGTTACATTTATTTGGGGTGAACAACGAGTTGTTTGTGGCTAAAATTTAATAACTACTTGTTGAAGGAACAAGTAGATTGTCACAAAAACAAATTATCAAGGTTAGATCATACAAGAAATATCATCTCCGAGATATGCATTTCTGGAGATCTGTGTTAGTCTATTTTTCATTACTATAACAAACTGTCAGAAGCAGCCTGCTTTACAGAGAAAGTGTATTTAGATCACCGTACTGGAAGTTCAAGGCTGGCATCTGGTGACCAAGTCCCAAAGGTGGCTCAGGTCATCACATGGTGAAAGATGAGTGCACATATGTGTATTCTCTGGTATTTCCCTATTTGTAAAGCCACCAGGATTTAATCATGGGGCTCCACCCTGATGATTTTATCTAATACTAATCACCCCCAAAACGTCCCCTCCAAACACTGGCATCAGATTAAGTTTCACCCTCCTAATACCTCACCATGGGCTGAAATTTAGCTCAGTTGGTAAAGCACTTGCTTTGCGTGCCCTAAGGCCCTGGGTTCCATCCCCAGCATTGCAAAAATGGGAGATGGACCTGGCAGCCCACTCCAGAAACAATCCTGAAACAATCAGCCATTGAAAACCCTATGAATAGCAGAGAAGCAGTGACATAGTACCAGGTGTGGCACAGTGTCAAGTAGTGTTTTGTACTGCTGTATGTAAGGTCACTAGGAGTTGCACCCAACTCCATGACACCAAACAACAAAAATACCTCTCATCATGGGGATTAAATTTCAGCAATAAACACTTGGTGGATGCTCAAGTCATCCAAACTATAGCAGGATGTTACAGCTGGAAAAAATACCCTCCACCTGCTCCCCTTGCCCAGGACAGCTCATTCTTCCCCACAGCCAGACCCTA
The DNA here is from genome assembly GCA_007922755.1 of Pedetes capensis. Classification (NCBI taxonomy): domain Eukaryota; kingdom Metazoa; phylum Chordata; class Mammalia; order Rodentia; family Pedetidae; genus Pedetes; species Pedetes capensis. Next base: position 16,068 of record VMDO01027106.1, read on the forward strand.
GGCTCCCCGCAGATGCCCCAGCAAGGCCACCAGGCCTGGCAATAAAAGAGCAACTGCTTCACCAGGGCCACCCTCTGCCCACAGCCCCAGGTACAGCCTCCACATGGACAAATGGCATGGCTGCTTAGCCCAGAAGGAAGATGCAGCCTTCAGCCCAGTTCCCAGGGGAGGACTTGGGTCAAGACACAGGCAGGACCTGTTCAGCACTTCACCCTCATTGAGAAAAATGTCAGAGGGGCCAGTCACAGTGGCAAATGCCTGTCATCCCAGCAGCTTGGGAGGCAGAGGCAGGAGGATCGCAAATTCGGGACCAGAGGCAGTCTGTGTAATTTAGTGAGACCCTGTCTCAAAAAGTAAAAAAAATGGGCTGCAGCTCAGTGGTACAATACTTGCAAAGCATGTAAGTGTGAGGTCCTGGGTTCAACCCCCAGTACAGGAAAAAAGAAAAAGGTATCAGAAGGAATCAGCAGGAAGGGAAACAAACCCATTTCATGCACAGACTAAGCCTGCACTTTGCACACAAAAATATTGTACGTCGGTCTGCAGACAAGGTCACTCCCAGTTGTCTCCAAGGTCAGCACCGCGGTGACACCAGTCTGTCTCTTTGTCTTTATATCCCCTGGTTATCGTTATTTCACAAGCACTGTTTAAACACAGGGACCTGTGTGGCCCCGGCTGGATCTTACATCACACCCAAAGCAAACTGGAAGGGTCCTGAGCCGTTCTGAACTCCTCTCGGACACCGACGCGTGTGTCCGGCCAACTGTGCAGCTGAGACTTCTCCAAATTAGTGTCCATGCAAAGCACAGCAGTCCCCTCGCCCTCACCCACCTATCCCCCTTTGTAGTTCAGTCCCCTGCGGCCAACCATGGTCCAAAAATCCTATTTCTCTTGACCCTCCGGTGGTCAGAGGCTGGCAGCGCCGTATTCATTAAAGTATGCACAGAGCGAGTGCCAGAGTTAGCCACATGTATATACTATGAAGGGCTGGGATTTAGCTCAGTTGGTAGAGCGCTGCGCTGCAGTCTCTGAGGTCCTGAGTTCAATTCCCAGCAAAATGCAAAAATGGAAGAAGGACCTGGCAATCCACTCCCAAGGCAATCCCGAAACAGTCAGCCATTGAAAACCCTACAAGGGTCGCTATGAGTCAGATACCGACTCAACGGCACCTAACAACAACAATATACTATGAAAACTCTGCAGCAGCTCTCAGAGCCCCTGATTGGAAGACATATTTTGGGGGGGAGAATTTCATCACTGGCAGCATTCAGAACCACTGGGGCACGGTGACAATGAACAGCAGGCAGCCCCTTTAGACTAGTTTTTGTTTGGGGAGTTCTGCAAAGATCATGAGTGTCACCCTGCCCTGCCCAAGGTCACCAGGGCAGGACACAGCCAGGACTGGTACAGCTGAGCAGCAGGGCACACACCAAGCTTCCCTCGCCCCTCATTCTCCTCTCCAAGGCTGTGTTCTAAATAACCTTCCCGCACCCAAGTCATACGCTCCGGTCTGCTTCAGCGTGACCCAAGCAGGGCACGTTGTCTGCCTCTCACCTGTGCCTGGAATCCCTTGATCAAAGAGATGTGTTCACAAAACCACCAGGCACCTTCCTGGTTTGTGATAGCTATCCTACGATTATGTCCGGAAAAAGTATGAGAAACACATTCTGTTACCATTCAATCCACCAATTCCATTCCTGAATGTGCACCCAAAGGCTCTGAAAGCAAGAACGAGGTTCCTTGTCTCTTCAAGTTCACAGTGGCATTATTCGTACCAACCAAGATATGAAAGCAACCCAGGTACCCATCTATGAATGAACAGATAAAGGAAATGGCGTTTATCCACACAACAGCGCATCGTCCAGCCTGTACAGAAGGGAATTCCAATGCCCGGCCACAGCACGGATGAACGTGGAAGACAGCATGCTGAGTGACACAAGCCAGCCACAAAATGGCTATGTGATTCCATTTCCCTGGAGTCCCTGAGTAGTTAAATCTATAGAGAAAAAAGGAGGAATGGTGACTGGCAGAGAGGAAGAGAAGAGGAAGGCAGAGTTCTCGTCTAATGGGGAGTTTCAGTTGGGGAAGGCGAGAAAGTTCTCGGGACGGGTGGTGCTGCTGGCTGCACAGCAATGCAGACAAACTTAATGCCGCTGAACCACACACTTGACAATGATTGTTGTTGTTGTTGTTGTTGTTGTTGTTAGGTGCCATGGCACATAGCAACACTATGAACAACAGATGAAACTCTCCCCGACACTGTGCCATGCCTGGCACTATTGTCAGTGCTTCTCTGCTGTTTATAGAGTTTGCAATGGTGGATTGATTTTTGGGAGTGGGTGCCAAGTCTTTCTCCCAAGCTTATAGTACCTGGTATTCCCAGGCGATCTCCCATCCAAGTACTAACCAGGCCCAACCCTGCTTAACTTATGAGATCTGTCAGGATCGGATGCCACGATGGTACTGCTGCAGACTGACAATGATTAAGATGGGAAATTTTGTTATGTGCATTGGATCATGGTTTTTTCATTGAAGAACACTGGATCAGGGGAAAATGCCCTCTCTGGGTCATGTGAGGGTGGAAGAGGTCAGCCCTGGGCACCTTCACGCATGCATTGGCATCTGGTGGACACTTGGGTCAGAACCCGAGAGCATAACTTGTGACCACTGTCAATAGGAATGCCCAGAGGCAGGGGTGACAGGTCAGTGGCCTGTCAATGCCCACACCAAAGGACATTCTTGGTCAGTGGCGTAAGCACAGTTTGCCCAGGTTCAATGCCATGGTGGGTCAGGAGCCATCGCAGTTTGGCCCCGTCAGCTCAGGAGAGCTGCAGCGCACAGTGGCACCACCCAGGGCCGCCAGCCACTCATCTGTCACAATCGATTAAATAGCACTGTCAATTTGACTTTCACTGGTTTTAAGATTTTAAAGTCTGTTTGCTATTACTTTGTACATGCGTTTGGTTTCGTAACTGTGGAAATGTCACAAGCCCATCACGGAACTCCTATCTACTTTTCTGTTTATGTTTTAGTTTGGGTCGCTCTAAACCCTCTGAGAGGCAAACCTGGGCACTGGTGACTTATCTGAGAGGGAGGACAGCCCTGGCCACTGGCCTTAACATGGAGAGTGTCCCCGCTGCCCTATGTGATGTGCCAGGTGGATGGTGAGGCTGGTCCCTGGTCCCCTGCAGAGCTGTCCTGGGGGAGGACGTGGGGAGGGACTCATATGGCGGCCCTTTCCCTCCCCAGGGCTCTGCAGGCTGACATTGGCTGAAAGCAGACACTGAGAATTTTTATAAACTAGTGCTTCTCAGTCCTGCAGCTGTAGCCCTGTGGCCTCGGATCCCATCAGATCTAGGAAGCTAAGCAGGGTGGGGCCTGGTTAGTTCTTGGATGGGAAACCGCCTGGGAACAGCAGGTGCTATAGGCTTGGGAGACGGACGCAGCAACCCACTCCCAAAACTCAATCCAGCATTGAAAACCCTATGAACAGCAGAGAAGCACTGACAATAGTGTTTTGCCTGTTGTATGTAGGGTCACTATGAGTCGGATACCAACTCGATGGCACCTAACAATAGCAAGTGCTCCTCAACCTCGAGGGGGCATCTGAATTACCTGGAAAGTTTGCTCGTTCGCAGGTGCTGGGCCCTCTCTGGAGTTTTGGATGCATTCAGGGCTCAGGACAACTGAGGATCTGGATTCCCAGCAAATCCCAAGGGCTGCTGCTGTTCCTTCCAGGAAGAAACGTGGGGACCCGTGGCTGAAGGCCTCCTCAGCCAAGAGCCCCCTGTGTGGCACACGAGAGCCCTGGCAGACAGGCATCTCCCTCTGCAGTCTACCCCTGGGTCCTTCCTGAAGTGGGGAAGCCTCACCAGGTGGTGTGAGAACCCGGTTAAGGAAAAGCGTGTTGGGAAGGAGTCTGCTTCCTATGCATGGCTGGTAGTGGTACTGTGAGCCCTCAGCCCTGGGACATCCTAGGCAACCACGAAGGTACTATCAGCTTGACCCAGGGAAGCCACATTCCCAGGCCAACTTTGGGTCCTGGGGCCACCAGCCTAAGCCACCAGAGCAATACTCAACTAATGTGCTATATAGAAAACCAAGCCACATGTTATTGTTATTTTAGAGCAAGTTGCCTGCATGATGCATTGTCATCGTCGTTGATGTCATCATAGTCATCTTGTTAGGTGCCATCAGAGTTGGTATCAGACTCATACCGACTCTACATACAACAGGTGAAACACTATTGTCAGTGCTTCTCTGCTGTTCGTAGGGTTTTCAATGGTGGATTGTTTTTTGGGAGTGGGTTGCCAGGTCCTTCTCCTAGCCTATAAGTACCTGGTGTTCCCAGGCGGTCTCCCATCCAGGTACTAACCAGGCCCAACCCTGCTTAGCTTCTGAGATCTGAGCTCATAGCAACCCTGTGTACAACAAATGAAACACTACCCGACACAGCGCCATGCCTGGCACTAGTGTTAGTGCTTCTCTGCTATTCATAAGGTTTTCGATGGCTGATTTTTTCAGGGAGTGAGTTGCCAGGTCCTTCTCCCAAGCCTACAGCACCCAGTATTTCCAGGAGGTTTCCCATCCAAGGATTTACCAGGCCCCACCCTGCTAAGCTTGTAAGATGTGATGGGATCGGATGCCAGGGTGGTATGTGTCTGGAGCCATAGGCCCGACATGAGCTAAAGGCAATGCCTGCATAAATGGCTACGTGACAGACTGACCATAACAGAGAGCTCTGCTACCTGTGGAGTAAGAAATCAGCACATCAAGAGGCCTTGGTTCCCTCATTGTCTCTTTAGGATTACTCTGTTTCTGCAATGCTAACTAAGTTGATTGTTAACTTTTTGACTGCAGTTACCTTGTGAGCTGTCTCTTGTATCTACAAGAGTTTAGAGAATAAAGTTTAGCTCAAGACCATCAGTATTGGCCTTTTCGTCTCCTTCATCCTCGGCTCCCCTTCTCCCAGCTGGGCCCCGACAGGTATGGAGGCAGGCACATAATGCATTAGAATGTGAAAATATGTCTGCCTTTTGAAAACAAAACTTTTTTTGTAAAAAGGAAAGAAAAGTTTTCTGCCTGTGGCTGGCCTCTTGGGAGTACCCGCCACCCCCACCCCCTCGCCTGCCTTTCCATCCTGGAAGGGCTGCAGTGAGAAGTCTGAGGAGCGTGGCTGGGAGCCCCAGCAAGAAGGGAAATTCATCCTAAATGGGGTGTGTGGAGCCCGACCCAGGAGGAGCCACTCAGGGAGCGCGGAGCTGGGCTATAAACCTACTGGTGTCAGTGACTGGAGTCTCCTACACCCCTCAGCTTGTGGGCAGTAGACAGTGCTCCACTCACCCCATACCCCAAAAGTCAAGTGCTCAAATTGTGGATCTCTCAGAACGGGGTCTTAGAGGGCTTATTACTGAAGTGGACCCACCCAGAGACGGAGGCATGGGCTGCTGGCCCAGGACCCCCACTTGGGGATCCATTGGTCTAAACTAACATCAGCCCTGAACACTCTCCAGCTGTCTATAAAGGGCTTTGGTTCCCTCAGGTGTCCGTTAAGTGTGGTGGGGATAGACAGAGAGCTGGGCTGCCCTGCCCACCCTGCCCAGGCCTCGGCCAGCCTCCAGCCCATGTGGAGGCTCAGTGGAGACAGAGGAGAGGCCAGCACCAGGGACTTAGGCTGGGAGCAGCCACCACAGCCCCTCCTGGCTAGTGTCCAATTGCTCAGCTCTGCTCAGAGATGCCTGGGCTTTGGGGGTGGGGGGTCGGCCTAGCCACGTCAAACAAATGACTGGGGCCTCCCAAGCCCCCACACTGCTCATCCCACCCTCAAGCCTCCTCACCCAGATTCTGTGATTCCTCCTCTTCAGAACGGCGCTTGCATCTGGGGAAAGGGAGGTAAATATGCCTAGGAGGGGTGTGCGCCGGCTTGGGCCGCCATGACGGGCAGTGGCCCCAGAGCCCACGTGGGAAATAAGCCTTCATGTGAGCATAGGAAAAGTGAGGATTCTAACGGGGAAAAGACCAGACCTGGTCCCCAAGAGGATCCTTGGTCCCCAGAACACACAGAAGGGAACTCCTATTACACCAGACCGCAAAGGCCCCTGGGGACGGCATGCCGGCAGGGGAGGCCACGGGATCCGATCCGAGGCCCCTGGGGTGCGTCAGTCACACCAGCTGCAGCTCGCCTCTCCAGGGTTCCCTCCTGCCGCCTCAGAGCACACGCACTCCTGCTGGGTGGTTCCAGTCGGGGGCCTGGACTAGGCAGAAGCTCCAGGTGCTGCCAGCTCGCTGCCCTGGCCGTCACAAGGCAACCATCTGGGCCTCTGGGGCAGCAGGTGTCTGGCCACGTGGCAGCAAGCTCAGTCTTCACCGACCAGGTGCAGGTCACACTTCCTCCTGGAGTTCCTGCCCTGCACCCACTCTGCAGAAACGACACACAGAGGGCCAGGGCCAGGGCCCTTGGGAACGGCAGGACAGCCGTCACATGCACGCACACAGGTCGAGGCACTAATGCACTCATGCATGGACAAATGCACACACTGGCACGCCTGCACACAAGCACATGTGCCATGTGTACACGCCAGCACACAGGCACACTAACATAGGGAGACTTGTTAGTTGTTGTTAGGTGCTGTTGAGTCAAGTCCAACTCATAGCGACCCTCATAGAGTTTTCAATGGCAGATTGTTTCGGGATTGCCTTGGAAGTGGGTTGCCACGTCCTTCTCCCATTTTGTGGTGCTGGGAATCGAACTTGGGACCTCAGAGACTGCAGTACAGCGCTCTACCAACTGAACTAAATCCCAGCCAACATAGGGAGACAGAGAGGGTCAAGTAGGCAAGGGCATGGAATGCAGATCAGGAGGCAGCTACAAGGGCTTAGACCATGGCCTGGCTCCCCCTAGACTCTGTGACCTGGAGCAAGTCACTTAAAGTCTCTGGCCCTCAGTTTCCCTGTTAATATGATCATGGTTAAAACAGAGTGCGCAGGAATCACACTATTCCTGCAGAAGCAATTCTCTGGCGACTTTTACTGGAATGTTAACCTGGACATCGAAGTCTAAGGAATCAGACCTGGGCTGGGGGAAGGGGGGGGGACTATGGCTCTGCTCCCACCCTGATATCCCTCCCGGGTGGTTTTGCCTGGTGGTCTTTGAGGACCTATGAGGAGCTTCAGGCTCTGGGGCAACCATCTGAAAAGTGCTCGTCTGATCAAGCCTGGGCGATCAAACAGACCACGAAGCTGTTTGAGAGAGTGCCCCGCCATCTGCTGCAGACACTGCAGGCTATCCTTGGGGTTGATGAATGGCTGTTATCCTTTCTGTGGAGACTTTGTCAGACTTCGTGACCTCCTTTTGCCTTAAGTGGTATAAAAGCCATCCTCAGTAAGAAATGCCCAGAGCACTGAGATCCAGGGAGAGGTCCCAGTACGCGAGGACCTCAACAGCATTCCAGGTGACCCAGAATAGTCTTGGAATATTTTATTTTAAAAATATCATCAGAACAGCTTCACAGATCTCTGAGATAGAACCCCAAATCTCCAATATTCTGTAAAACTCCATTTCGGAAACACAGATTTATAGGATGAAGCCCAGCCTCCTCTGTGTGCTGTGCACGGCCCTTTTCAAATGAGGGTTGTTGCTGTTGTTAGGTGCCCTCAAGTCGAGTCCGACTCATAGCGACCCTATGTACAGCAGATCGAAAGACTTCCCGATTCTGAGCCAGGCACATGATGTTATTTATGTTTAAGCCCATTGTTGCAGACACTGTGTCAATCCATCTAGTGGAGGGTTTTCCTTTTTTTTCATTGACCTGTCACTCTCCCAAACATGATGTCCTTCTCCAGGGATTGATCTCTCCTGACTACAAGTCCAAAATATGTAAGACACAGTCTGGCCATTCTTGCTTCCAAGGAGCACTCTGGTTGCACTTCTTCTGGGACAGATCTGTTGGTTCTTTTGGCAGCCCATGGTATATTTAATAGACGTCTCCAGCACCATAATTCAAGAGCATCAATTCTCCTGTCTCCCTTGTTCAATGTCCAGCTTTCACAACAAGTGAGGGTAGTTCTCCCATATTTTTATTATTGCTTGTGTCTTCCTGTGTGCTCCGCACTCCACAGCTCCTCACATACTGCCTTGCTTGCTGGCCGCCAAATGCCACTTCCTTTGCAGATGACATTTATTTAAATGTTCATCCAGGTCCTTTGCCTAAACATGCCTACTTACCCATTGAGCTGCCTTGGGCTCAGGGATGCCTTCCTGTCCTGCCTCCACAGAACCAGCCATCCTACCCAAGTGTCCACGTCGCCATACCAGCATCTGACCTGGGTCCTGTGCCCAGCCAGTCCTCAATCTCTCTTCTCTGTAGAATGGCACTTTGTCAAAGTGGAGGTCTCGTCTTATTCAGATTTTATTTTCATGATGCTCGATACAGTCTCTGGAAATGGTAGAAAATGCCTGATAAATAAATGCATGATAAATAAACTAAATGCGTGATAAATAAAAAATTAAAGAATAAATACTTAAAAGCACTGGAATCAGAGTCTGCACATGGAAGACTGGGGCCTACCTCGCATTTCTCTCTCTTTCTTTCTTTCTTTCTGGAATGGAGATTGAACCCAGGGCCTCACACATGCTAGGCAAGTGCTCTACCACCCAGCTGCACCTTGAGACCCTTTTTTATTTTATTTTTTCTTTTCAGACAGGCTCTCACTAAGTAGCACAGGCTGCCTCTGGCCTCAAACAATCCTCCTGCCTCTGCCTCCTGAGTTTCTGGGATTGCAGGCATGTGTGATAGAGTCTGCCTCAAGTCTAGCTTGCACTTCTTAGTTGTTAGGATGTTAATTTATTTTTTCAGTACTAGAGGGTTGAACCCATGATCTTGTACATACTTGGCAAGCATTCTACCACTAAGCTGCACCCCCACCCCCTTATTTATTTTTTTGGCTTGAGATAGGGCCTCCAGGAGTTGCTCAGGTTGCTTCTGCCCTGCAACTCTCCATCCTCCTGCCTCAGCCTCCTGAGTTGCTGGGAATACAGGCATGTGCCACAGCACCTGGCTTACCACGTGAGTCTTAACTGCCCAGTGGACACGTAAATGCCAAGCTTGGACACATCACAGTGATATCGTGAGACACAGCGTCAACTTGTAGTGTATGTGAACCCATTTCTAAAATAACTTTGTTGTTGTTGTTGTTAGGTGCCGTCGAGTTGGTATCCGACTCATAGCGACCCTGCATAAAACAGGCGAAACACTATTGTCAGTGCTTCTCTGCTGTTCATAGGATTTTCAATGGCTGATTGTTTTTTGGGAGTGGGTTGCCGGGTCCTTCTCCCGAGCCTACAGCACCTGGTGTTTCCAGGTGATTTCCCATCCAAGTACTAACCAGGCCCGACCCTGCTTAGCTTCCGAGATCTGATGGGATTGGATGCCATAGGGTTATGGCTGCAGTCTAAACTAACTTTAAGGTATTAAAAATAAAAAATAAAAATAAAACATTGCCCTGATCTTAGCAGTACTGGGTTTCCCAGGCATGTTTGCCTGTGAGCATTAGGTTTAAGTCTGGGCTGAAATGAATTGTAGCACTTTAAAACAAAGTTCAACTTTGTTTTCAGGTAATTTAAAACTCAGATAGTTTTGCCATAAAAGTCCTAAGCC
>VMDO01027107.1:0-25734 GCA_007922755.1 Pedetes capensis
TTTTTTTTTTTTTTTTTTTTTTTTTTTTTTTTTTTTTTTTTTTTTTTTTTTTTTTTTTTTTTTTTTTTTTTTTTTTTTTTTGTTATTTTGTTAGTAGTAGGGGTTAAACCCAGAGGCTCATGTATGCTAAGAAATTTCTCTACCGTTAAGCCATAACTCCTGTTCCTTTATTTATTTTCTTTATTTTGAGATAGGGTCTCCAATAGTTGCACAGACTTCTGGCCTTGGTTCTGTGATTTTCCTGCCTCAGCCTCCTTCGTAGCTGAAGTTACAGGGCTGTGTCATGACTCCTGGCAAGAGGGGCATTCTTCCAGTCACATCTTCATCTCATGTTTCTTTCATGACAGCAAGATGATGATGTTCAAGGTGAAATTCCTCATTCAAGGATTTTCTTCCCGATGTGTCAGCCCTATTCTCATACCCCATGTCATTTCCTCTGACATTCATCAATTCAATGACAGTGGTATCTTCTATGAGGAACATATAGAGCATATAAATAATTGCACAGTTGATATTGAGACCACATTGTCAAATTATTTGATCATTTCTTGAATTTATGAGATATATTCCTATTATAGTGAAATAATGTATTTGTAATAAGAAAGTTATATGACAAAGGGACAAACATGTTCCTGGATACTGAAAAAAAATATTTGCACATTCAAAATTGATGCTCAGATTATGATGATACACTTGTCAAAGCATAGTACAATTATATTGTCAATAGCAGGTTGATTTCATATTTTAATTTTTATGGAAATTGGGTATTTGAATTCTGTAGACTGTGTCTGAGTTTAATAACCATCAAATGCACATTCATATTGAACAACCAAGTCAATTATTTCTCAGAAAGTACTTATTAAGAGAATTTTAAATACATAAGAATAGTAATGGAATAATTCATGAATATTTTATGTTTCCAAAATTAATCACAATTCAACTTCTAGTATATTTTTTGTGGAGTCATTATTTGGTATTTTGGAGATGCTGATGAATTACAAAGTAATAGAATGCTAATAAGAAGGGGTAAGACAATTATGCAGGACAAATCATAAAACACCCAAGCAGTATAAACAAAAGTTTATATTTTATAATTTTAGAGTAATAACATGATAGATAAATGTTGCTCATTTTTCTGTAATATAAAATGCTTTATTTGATTCTAGAATAATTCCAAATTATCTGGACACACATTTAAGAGAGTCTGAAAAATATTTAACTGAAACTTCTTTGCCTGCTAATCTCCCTGCTTGGGCCATGTCCTGATAGCATTAAATATCACCATTGGCTATACAGACAGAATGGGTGGAAGAACTGTAAAGGCACAGCAAACAAGAATCACTATAATGCAACATTGTTCCAAGCTAAATAGGGAAGAGCAAAGACTTCAGTTCTGAGAGAAGTTTATATTTCAGGAGATATGCAAGTAGAATTTGCTATTTTCTTGAAAAAAATCAGTTAAACATTTTTAACCAAGAGATTCTAGTAGCCTGTTGTATTATTCTAAGTTTCCCAGGGAAACAACAAAAATAGGACATGAATAGATATTGGCTCACACAATTATGGTGGATGAGGAGCCCCAGAATCTGCCATCTGTAAATTGGAGACCCTGGAAAGTCAATGGTATAAATTCTAATCACATTCCAAAAGCCTAAGGAAAGAGAATTCCAATATTATAAATCTAGCTCCAAGGCCAAAGACAAAAGACTGATCTTTCACCTAAACAGGCAGAAAGACAGAGTTCTACCTTCCTCTCTATTTGTCTCCTTGTTGGACCATGAACAGGTAGGGGAATGCCTGCCCACACTGAGGAGAGCCATTTACCTTACTCAGTGCACCAATTCAAATATTAATCTCTTCCAGAAATACCATCACAGATACATCCAGAGGACTACTATGTGGGAATCCTATGATTCAGTCAAGTAACACAAAATTAACGATTACAAGTCCACTTCTTGTCAATTTAGAGCCTGTATGCATCTCCATCAATTATAATTAATCATCTACTAAATATCATAATGAGGTCATGGTTTTGCCTAATATGGTATGACTATTTTAGCTGGGAGTTAGCTCAGTTGGTACAGTGCTGCTCTGCAGTCTCTGAGATTTTGAGTTCGATTCCCAGCACTTCAAAAGTGGGAGAATGATGTGGCAATCCACTCCCAAGGCAATCCCAAAACAGCCATTGAAAACCCTCTTAGGGTTTCTATGAGTCAGATAAGACTTCAAGGCACACAACAACAATTTTAGCTATAAACAACCACTCAAAAATCCTCTCCCCAAAGACAAGGTAAAATACCTCAATGAGGTGTACTTTTCTCTTTGACATCTGTCATGGACCACTTGGGCTAAACTAATAAAAATAAAATAAACTGGACATCATGGCACATGCCTATAATAATAGCTACTCAGGGGCCAAGATAGGAGGCTTGCAGGTTTGAGGACAGAGACAGCCTGCATAATTCAGCAAAACTGTCTCAAAACAAAAAAAGGCTGGAGGTGTGTCTTAGGGGTTGAGTACTTGTCTCGCATGTATGAGGCCTTGGGATCAACTATCAGTACTGCAAATAAATTTTAAAAATCAGTACAAATAAAATAAATTGGACACTTTGCAAACAGCACAAATTTATTTCTCACTTTTCTGAAGGATGGGAAGTCCAATATCATAGCACTGACAAACTGAGCATCTCATGAGAGCTTACTCTTCATTGATGGTGGCTTCTTGCTGGTCTTTTCAAGGTGGAAGGGGCAAACAAGCTCCCTTAGGCTTCTTTTCTAAGGCCATTAATCTCCTTTATGAGAGTTCTTCCCACAGGGCTTACTCACCTCCACAGACCCCACTTCTTAATATTGTAATATTGGAGATTAAGTTTCAATCTATGAACTTTGGAGAGACATATACATTCAGACTATGGAAGTATCCCATAATTTAAATGCTATAATATTAAATTAATAATATTTAGATAGTATGATATAAAGTTGATACATCTTATATTGCATGGTAAGGGATTGAAAAGGAAAGTAAAGTACAAATTTTTACACACACACACACACACATTCACACACAGACATTATTATAGCTGGGATTTATAACTGTCTTCTTCCACTACCCATTCTATATTTCCTTTGTCTTCAGAAAATGCCTCAGTGAATGGTTCTTTACCTGGTAGGGCAACTGAAAACATTTGTGAAGGGTCTGAGCCATTGCTAATTAGGACTAGATTGGATTGTTGTTTTTTACTGACATTAATCACCAAGCATAATAATACAGACACCCTAAGGAATCCAAAGTCATGTACTTCCTTGTCTCTATATGGAGTATTAGTGCAATGTGTCCTTGGTATACAGGATTAATAACCCCATCCAGCACAGTTACTCCTTTCTTTGCCTGGATTTGTAGATTCAAAGTGGCTGAGTGGCGCTCTTCTAATTCAATGGAATCATTACCATATCTGCTGGTGGAAGCATTCTTTCTTCTGGAACTAAGTCCTCTAGGCCAATAGAGGATAAATCCATAGGAACAAGAAGAAAACATATTACTAATGGGTTACCAGAGAGAATACTGAATGGTATCTTTCCTATTTCCACACTGATTCATCCACTCTTGAATCATGTCTATAGGAGAAATAGTATCATATGTCAGATGCTCATTCAAAGCATATATGATCTCGGAGGAAGCTTGCTGCAGCCTTGCATGGTATTGCCACCCAGCAGATGCTCCAACTGAATATCACAAAGGCAATTCCTCTGCTCTTTCAAGTTATCCTCTTCATGATAATGAAGAACATAGTAAGACCATTGAGTTCTATGAATGTGGGCCTATCATAATTTTTTTTCAGTACTGGAGGGCTGAACCCAGGGCATTTCACAATCTTTGCAGGTGCTCTTTCACTGACTGTACTGTACTCCCTGACTGTACTCCCAACTGTACTGTACACTGACTGTACTCCCAACCCATTATAATTCTTTTTTTTAATCTTGAAACAGGGTCTTGCTAAATTATGTAGGCTGCTTCTGACCTCACATCTCAAACCTGCAATCCTCCTGCTTCTGCCTCCTGAGTAACTGGAGGAGTAATGGAGGAGACACAAGTCACCTCACCAAGCATCACAATTCTTTTGTTGTGAAGTTAGTTCCTTGATCAGAAGTAATCAAAGCAGAATTATTATGATGGTAGATGTAGCATTCTGAAATTCTAGAGATGGCAGTTTGGGCAGAAGCATTGCATACCAGGAAGACAAATCCATACCAAAAGTGTCTTTTCCAATAAGGAATAGGACAAAATATTATCCCTTCCATGATGAAAGTGGTCCAGTTAACTAACCTGACATCAAGTAGCTGGCTGTTCACCCCAATATATGAAGATACAATTTTGGTTTCTTGTTATTATTTGAATAAAGTTTGCCTACCTTAAAACTCATATTGAAATCTAATTTCCAAAGTAATAGTTTTGAGATGTAGCTGGGCCCCTAAGTGGTAACTAAGTCTTTAAGAGGAATTAATCCTTCCCATTCTTGCAAGACTGGATTAGTTGTCATAAGAGTAAATTTTTATAAAGCAAGGCTACCCTTCACATTATGTCTTTTACATATTCTTACTTGCCCTTCTACTTTTTAGCAGTGTTATAACACAACATGAATCCTTTACTAGGTATCAAACAGACAATTTTGCCATGCTTACAGACTTCCTAACCTCCACAACCATGATCTAAATAAAATGATTTCCTTTAGAAATAATCCAGACTCTAGTATTTTGTTATAGCAACAGAAAACAAAGACATCTGCACTGCTGGTAGGTTAGGCACTTAACAGTGGCTGTGGCTAGGTCAACGTTGATGAATGGAAGTCCATGTTGCCAAATTCAAGCATAATCTCTATCCCTGATGCTATAGCCCTTTGTTCAAGAGCCCATTGGATGATGATAAGATGAAACGGGGGAAAAAAGGTTGACATATAGCCACAGGAGGGTTCATATTATCAATATGATTTTTAAAATTCTCCTCTGCTGAAATTATCTTTTGTTGAGTATTCACTAAGAACACACATGTTTATTCATTTGCCTGCTCAGAGAGACAAATTTCTTCTCTAAGTTCCCTTCTCATCAATTTTCTTCTCATTACTTCCAAGTTCCTCATTATTTGGCTAAAACATAGGCTACAGCCTATGAATTGGATTATAATCACCTGCCTAGCCATTTCTCCTTCTAAACAAAGTGCACATGCAATTTCAATGTCTAATTTTCTGCCTATTATGAAGTTTTCTTATCACCAATGTTATTCAATGATGTCCAAGAAAGAAAAAATCCTGCTGCAGTTTTTCATTTTTGGGTGGTGCTTCAAAGTATACAGAACTATTTAAAAATACTCCCACATGTCTGTCAGTTTGCCATATTGTGGGGTCTTTCATTTTACTGTGATACTAAAAGCTATCCTATCAATATTACAACACCAGCAGCATCAAGCATGACGGACAGGTTTCAGCTGAGCTAGAGTAAAACAGACTAGGGAGTAGGACCTGACAGCCAACTGCTGAATCAATTTGGCATTGAAAACTTCATGAATAGCAGAGAAACATGGTCAGATATAGTGCCGGAAAATGAGTCTCCCAGGTTGGAAGGCATGCAAAAGACTACTGGGGAAGAGTTGCTTCCTCAAACTAGTGTCTACCCAAATGACAGAAATGAAGTGAAGTTACAGGGACCTCCATTTGCTGATGTGGCATGGCTCAAAATGAAGAGAAACCATTGGAAGCATCCATTGATAATTGGAATATGGAATGTTCATATTATGAATCTAGGAAAATTAGAAATTCTCAAAAGGGAAATGGAGCACATAAAATTAGACAATTCAAGTATCAGTGAGATAAAATGGCAAATAGGCCATTTTGAATCACATACTCATATGGTCTAATATGCCGGGAATGACAAATTAAAGAGAAATGGGGTTGCAGTAATCATCAGAAAAGACATCTCAAGATCTATCCTGAAGTACAATGCTGTCAGTGATAGAATAATATCCATATGATTATAGGGAAGAACAGTTAATATAACTGTTATTCTAATATATACACCCAACACTAAGGCTACAAAGGAAGATAGGGAAGATTTTTACCACCTCCTGCAATCTGAAATAGATCAAACATGCAATCAGGATGTATTGATAATTACTGGTGACTGGAATGCAAAAGTTGGAAACAAAGAAGAAGGCTCAGGAGTTGGAAAATATAGCCTTGGTGACAGAAATGATGCTGGAGATCACATGGATAGAATTTTGTCAGACCTATGATGTTTTCATTGCAAATATATTTTTTCCACCAAAATTTACAATGACTATACACCTACAGCCTGCAGCCATAGCCCTGTGGCATCTGATCCTATCAGATCTTGGAAGTTAAGTAGGGTCGGGCCTGATTACTATGTGGATAGGAGACTGCCAGGGAACACCAGATACTGTAGGCTTGGGAGAAGGACCCAGAAATCCCCTCCCAAAAGTCAATCTGCCATTGAAAACCCTATGAATATCAGAGAAACACTGACAATAGTGTTTCACCTGTTGTATGTAGGGTCGCTATAAGTCAGATACTGACTCACGGGCACCTAACAGTAACAACAATACACATAGAATTCACCAGATGGAGCATACAGGAACCAAACTGACTACATTTGTGGAAAGAAATGATAGGAAAGTTCAGTTTCAAGTGTCAGGAAAAAACCAGGTGCTGATTGTGGATGGGATCAGCAACTGCTCATATACAGGTTCCAACTGAAACTAAAGAAAATTTGAAAAGGGGTAAAAAACCAAGGTATGCCCTTGAATACATTCCACATGAGTTCAAAGACTACCTCAAGAATAAGTTTGATGAATTAGACAATAATGATCAAAGAGCAGATGAGTTGTGGCATGATATCAAAGAGATCATTCATGAGGGAAGCAAAGGTTATAAAAACAAACAGGAAAAAAAAAAAGAAAAGACCAAATTACATGTGAAAAGAGACTCCAAAACTTGCCCGTGAATGTCCAGCAGCTAAAGTAAAAGGAAGATGTGATGAAATTAAGGAACTAAACAGAAGATTTCAAAGGGCAGATTGAGAAGACAAAATCAAATATTACGTTATGTGCAAAGAGCTAAACACAGACAACAAAAAGGGAAGAACGTGCTCTTTCTCAAGATTAAGAAATTGAAGAAAAAATTAAGTCTTGAGTGGAAATAGTAAATGATTCTACAGAAAAAAAGCAAATGAGGCAGGAAACATAAAAAGAAGATGGAATACGTAGTCATTATACCAAAAGGAATTGGTAGATGACAATTTCAAGAGGTTGCATATGATCAAGAACCAATAGTACTGGAGGAAGAAGTGGAAGCTGCCTTCAAGGTACTTGTGAAATACAAGGCTCCAAGAATTGATGAAATAACAATAGAGATGTTTCAACAAACAGATGCAGCACTGGAGGGGTTAATTTGTTTATGCCAAGAGATTTGGAAAATAGCTACCTTGCCAACTGAATGGAAGCGATCCATATTTGTGCCTATTCCTAAGAAAAGGGATCCAACTGAATACAGAAGCTATTGAGTGATGCCATTAATATCCACACAGGTAAAAATGCACTAAAGATCATTCAATATGACTGCAGAAGGGAACTGCTAGAAGGTCAAGCTAAATTCAGAAGAGGATGTGGAACCAAAGACATCATTGTTGATGTCATATGGACATCAACAATTCTCTGCTAAAAGCAGAGAATACCCAAAGGTGTATATCTATGATTTATTGACTATGCAAATGTATTTGACTATCTGGATCATAAGAAATTATGGATAACACTGTGAAGAATTGGAAAAACAGAGCTTATGAGGAATTTGCACATGTACTCATGAAGAATTTGTACATGGACAGGGAGGGAGTTGTTTGAACACACACAAAAAAAACTCCCTGGTTTAAAGTCAAGAAAGGTGTGTGTCAGGGCTATATCCTTTCACCATACCTCTTCAATCTCTTTGCTGAGCATGTAATCTAAGAAGCTGGACTTTATGAAGAAGAATATGTCATCATGATTGGAGGAAGACTCATAACAACCTGAGTTATGCAGAAGTCACAACTCTCCTGCTGAAAGTGCAGACTTGAAACATTTACTGATAAAGATAAAACAACAGAGACTTCAGTATGGATTAAACCTCAATATCAATAAAACAGAAATCCTTACAACAGGGTCAGTAAACAACTTCATGGTAAATGGAAAAAAGGTTGAGGTTGTCCAAGAGTTTGCTTTACTTGGATCTACAATCAACAACCATGCAATCAGCAGTCAAGAAATCAAAAGACACATTGCAGTGGGAAAAGCTGTGCAAAAGACCTCTTTAAAGTATTGATAAGTAAAGATGCTACATTGAAGATGAAGATGTGCCTGACTCATGCCATGACATTTGCAATCACATCATATATCTTTCAAAGTTGGACATTGAATAAGGGAGACAGAAGAAGAATTAGTGCTTTGGAATTATGGTGTTGGAGAAGGATATTGAATATACCACGCACTGCCAAAAGAACCAACAGAAATATCCTATAAGTGCAACCAAAATGCTTGTTTGAAGCAACATTGGTTAAATTGCATCTTACATATTTTGGACATGTGGTCAGAAGGGACACATCCCTGAAGAAGGACATCATGTTTAGGAGATTGTCATGTCAATGAAAGGAAGGAAAACCTTCATCTAGATGGATGGACACAATGTCTGCAACAATTGGCTTAAACAAAAGTACTTAAGATTGTTTACGTAGTACAGAATTGAGGAGTGTTTCATTCTGTTGTACATAAGGTCACTAGAAGTCATACCCTACTCAAAGGCACCTAACAACAACAACATTTAAAAATATGTCTAAGTTTTAGACTCTTCCTCTGAAAAATGATCATAGGAAACTCCTGATAAAACTCATGTGAAGTCTAGGAAAGAGAAAGTAGTGTAGCAGAAGTGAGAACCTGCATTTGAAGCACATCTTCATATAACTTATTTGTACTTTCAGCATCTACTCACATCACACATATGATTTCTATTTGATTCTGTAGTCCTACTATGTACCACTTCATGATTTGGTGGTTTAGTTAACACCCAAGATTGGCAACTCAGGTCACATGATAACTGTTGGCCTTGGTTAAGCAGTGTTTACTAAAGCTCAGTAGCAGGTCAAGAGCTATTTCTCAATAGGATAGTAGTTATCTTCAGAGAAAGTCAGGTATTTGCTCTAAATCCTAATGAAATACGTGATGATTCACCTATGGGGATCTGGTAAAGTGCCCTAAAAGAAATTATATCTCCTACTGACACTTTAAGCACATTTGGAACTTCCGGGTTATGTAGTCCAAATAGCAGAATAGTTTTCATAGAGGGTGGACCTATTATAGCACCTAGTTTTCTGGAACACATTCCAAACTAGCAACTTTTCAGGTTACTCAGTAAATGCGCCAGAGTAACACATCAAAAGAAGGAAGACCTTGCTTCCAAAATCCAAAGGTTACCATTAAGCATCGTGCATCTTTTTTGGTTGTAGGAGGAACCAAATGCATCACCTTATCTATCATTTACTTAAGAAGGGCTATCTTCAATGCCTCACAGCAATTGAATCCTCAGACCTTTCTTAGGTTGTTGTTGTGAGGTGCTGTTGGGTAAGTGTCCAACTCATAGCAACACTATGCACACAGATGAAACACTATTGTCAGTGCTTCCCTGCTATTCATATGGTTTTCAAAGGCTGCTGTTTTTTGGGAGTAGATTGTTGGGTCCTTTTCCCAAGCCTGCAGCATGTGGTCTTCCCAGCTGGTCTCCTATCCAAGTACTTAGTATGCCTGACTCTGCTTAGCTTCCAAGATCTTATGGGATAGGACAGTGGCACAGCTGTACGCTTTCAGAGGTAGCAGTCTCCTTAAATTTAGTAAGACTTAACTTCCCATCCTCTGATGGGCTAATGTCTTACCTATAAATCCGTAGTAGTTACTACTTCTTGGTGACTTAGTCAAATCACCTTATGATCAAATTAACAGATCACTGTGATATTTTGGGAAAGGTAAAGATGAACATCTCTTTGAGCTAAATTACAACACAGGGGTGGAGAGTAGATATACTCTAGAGGTGCTGAAAGTATGTTTTGGCTATGCCATCTAAAAGCAAATGGCTTCTGACATTTTTTACTAATAAGTGTTAATATAAAAGCATTTTCTGGATCAGTAACTGCAAACTAGGTATTATTTATTTTCAAGTAATGAAACAAATTCTGGCATGGTAGCAGCAATTGCAGTAGGCACCTGGCTAAGCTTACGATAAGGCATCATCATTACCCAAGATCCATTTCTCTTCTGCACAGGTCAAATAGGTGAGATGAATAGGGATGTAATGGGAATCACCACCTTTGCATACTTGAAGCAGTCAAGCAAAGAGCAATAATTCAACTATCTTCTGATTTTTGTTGTGTTTGGAAGTCAACAAGTTGGATGATGCCTGAGTCTTTTGGCAAGGTAAACATGTCTTATTATATTAGATACACCAAAGAGATTCAAACATGAATCTCTTCAGAAACATCATCACAGACACAGCAATAATAAGAGTGTTATTAAGGTGACTCACAAAATTAATCATTGCCTCTATGGAGCTATTGAAAAATTTGGTGTTAAGATATCAACATATTGCTGCTTGAAACTTCAAACTTTTAACAAATGAGTTATGGCACTATAGAAGAGCATTTACAAAGACTACATTTTAAGAATAAAAATAATGCAATAGATAAACAAGGATCATCATCTAATTTGATATAGTAGTAAAACCTTATCACACCTTTGGAAGCTAGTTTTGTTTCACCCATTTATCACCTATTTGTCTATATCTCCATTACTTCACATAGTCAATAAATGTTCAGTAATATTTAATTATGAGCTATGTGTCACACAAAGACGTAAGGAAGAATAAGATGAATGAATAATAAAATCCTTGTATTTAAGAAATTCTCAGTTTGCTGTGACTTGGTTAGATTAAATAGTTATGCAGTGGAGGACATTTCAAACAAAAATAAACTGAATGTCAAGGGAATGGTTGTAGGAGTTTGCAGAATAAGTTTGGGCAGTAGTAAACAGTTCTGTATTGCTGACATACAGTGTGTAGAGCTGAAAAACTGCAGGAATTGAGGTGCAAAAATTGTTAGAATATATTGAACATAAATATTGTAGCATGCTTGGTGTTGTCAGGTGCCGTTGAGTTGGTGTCTGACTCACAGCAACCCTACATACTACAGGTGAAATAGTATTGTTAGTAGTTCTCTGCTATTCATAGGGTTTTCGATGGCTGATTGGATTTTGGGAGTGGATTGCTGGGCCCTTCTCCCAAGCCTACAGCACCTGATATTCCCAGGTAGTCTTCCATCCAAGTACTAACCAGGCCCAACCCTGCTTAGTTTCAGAGTTCTGATGGGATCAGACAGTACAGTGCTATGGCTGCAGACAGCATACTTGCTAGATGTACATATTTTATTTAATAACTCATAAGAAGAGATTGGAGAATGTTAGGAAGTCTATATTACATAGAGTGGAGAAAATTAATTGTTAGGGGAGAAAATAGCAGATGCATCCAGTTAAAGGAATGATGTAGTACTTGAGGTAAGAAATACTCAAAGTTTTCTAGTATCATGATATTGGAAGAAAACAGAAAATGTTACTTAACATGTCTATAAAGAGGGAATTAGTAGGGCTTAGTATCTGATTTAGAGGTAATAGATATTCACACCATCTGGGGATGTGAAGAAGGGATGTAAATGAAGATTAATCCATGATCCTGGTGATTAAGTAAGTCAAGAAACATTGATTAATACATGGAAGCAAGAACAAAACAAGGAAATTTTTTAATCTTTTATTATTTTGTTATTTTGGGGGCTGGAGCACTTAGATGATGGGGATATATATGGAAGGAATGGTAATTTTATAATACTTTTAGCCTACTTTCAACTTCATTATTTTAAAGCATTTTTACTAATTAAACATTTTACTATACTCTTCTTTTGGAGGTGTCTGCCAAGTGAAAGGACAAAGAATACTGCTTTTTGTGTAGAATTTATTTCTAGGAGTTATGGGAAGAACTAGCAAGACAATAATCTTAAAACTCATAAAGGAACCATAAATGTATATAATTTAAGCAACAAATACTGATAAAACTCAATTTTTATTCTTTGCTGCCATCATTTGAAAATCTAGCAAGAAAAGCACAGCTGTGGGTTTTCTTCTTCAAATCAATCTTGCTTTAAATAGGACTAAAATATAAGACAAATAAGAGACTAGATAACTGCAATCAGCTGTGTATGAAAAAGATTAATGCTGTAAAATTTGTGTTAGTAGTAATTCAGGTATAATTTAGAAACCATTCTTGTGTTATATCATCCATCACAGGCATAGCATGTAGAAAAATAAGTAATTAAAAACACGTTTATTATTTTATGTAAATTGTTATCTCATTATCTAGGAGAGTGGCTAAATAAAAGGATTGTTTACAAAATTAAATATATCTTAATAATACTTTGTAACCAAAGTCACAACAAGTACCTCTTTTAGCAATGTAAAGTTAATTCATCAAAAAAGTAAAGCAGCCCAGAGTTCCCTTGCATGTAGTACTAGGATGATTGTTTGCTCATCATCCTTCATATTGTCATATTTTCTTCTAATTTTATAATAATTTTGTAAAGAACCTCACATTTAATTGCCACAAGAACTCTCCAAGACAGAAATTATTTTCTCAATTTTTAAACAAAAGAACAAATGTTAATGAGAGTTATTTGCTGTAGGTACCTCAGCTAGTAAGTTTAGCTAAAATTCAAACTTGGTTGAATCTGACTTTCATACCATATCCAAAACACATGTTGTTGTTGCTGTTAGGTGCCATCAAGTGGAGTCCGGCTCAGAGCAACCCTAAGTACAGCAGAGAGAAACACTTGCCGATCCTGTGCCATGCAAATGATCTTATTTATTTTAGCCCATTGTTGAAGACACTGTGTCAATCCATCTGGTGGAGGGTTTTCCTCTTTTGTGTTGATCTGCCACTCTCCCAAACATGATGTCCTTCTCCAGGGATTGATCTCTCTTGACTACATGTCTGAAATATGTAAGACACAGTCTGGCCATTCTTGCTTCAAAGGAGCACTCTGGTTGCACTTCTTCTAGGACAGATCTGTTGGTTCTTTTGTCAGTCCATGGTATATTCAATGGATGTCTCCAGCACCACAATATAAAAGCATCAATAATTTTTCTGTCTCTCTTGTTCAATGTCCAGCTTTCACAACCATATGATGTGACTGAAAATACCATGTCATGAGTCAGATGCTCCTTTGTCTTCAATGTGACCTCTTTGTTTTTCAATACTCTAAAGAGATCTTTTGCCACAGCTTTTCCTAAAGGAAACATCTTTTGATTTCTTGACTGCTACTTCCACAGGTGTTGATTATAGAGCCAAGCAAAGCAAAATCTTGCACAACCTCAATCTTTTCTCCATTTATTGTGAAGTTGCGTGCTGACCCAGTGGTAAGGACTTTTGTTTTGTTGATGTTTAGGCATAACCCATATTGAAGGCTGTGATCCTTGATCTTCATCAGTAAATGTTTTAAATCCTCTTCACATTCAGCAGTCAGAATTGTGTTGTCTGCATAACGCAGGTTGTTAATGAGTCTTCCTCCAGTCTTGATGCCACGTTCTTCCTCATAAAGTCCAGCTTCTTGGATTATTTGCTCAGCTTATAAATTGAAGAGATAGGGTGAAAGTATACAGCCCTGACGCACACCTTTCTCAACTTTAAACCATGCAGGGTTTCCTTGTTCTATTCGAACAACTGCCTCCTGGTTCATGTACAGATTTCTCATGAGCACAATTAGGTGTTCTGGTATTCCCATTTTCCGAAGTGTTATCCATAATTTGTTATGATCCACACAATCAAATGCCTTTGCATAGTCACTAAAACATAGACATCTTTCTGATATTTTCTGCTTTCAGCTAATATTCACCTGACTGCAGCAATGATGTCCCTGGTTCCCCACGTTCTTCTGAATCCCTCTTGATTTTCCAGTAATTCCCTGTCTATATACTGCTTCAGTCCCTTCTGAATGATCATTAGTAGAATTTTGCTGGTGTGTGAGATTAATGATATTGTCTGATAGTTTGCACATTCAGTTGGATCCCCTTTATTGGGAATAAGCACAAATATGGATCTCTTCCAATCAGTTGGCCAAGTAGCTGTTTTCCAAATCTGTTGGCATAAATGGGTTAACACCTCCAGTGCTGCATCTGTTTGTTGAAACATCTGTTTCTTGAAACTTCTCATCCCATGTTAGATACCCATCATGGTATCCCATCAATTCCTGGAGCCTTGTGTTTCGCCAGTTCTTTCAAGGCAGTTTCCACTTCATCCTTCAACACCATTGGTTCCTCTTCATATGCAACCTCTTGGAATGGTTGGTCATCTACCAATTCTTTCTTGTATAATGACTCTGTGTATTCTTCCCATCTTCTTTTGATGTTTCCTGCATCATTTAATATTTTCCCTGTAGAACCTTTCACTACTGCCACTCGAGGCTTGAATTTTTTCTTCACTTACTTAAGCTTGAGAAACACAAAACATGTTCTTCCCTTTTGGTTTTCTGCCTCCAGCTCCTTGCACATGTCATTATAATATTTGTTTTTGTCTTCTGGAGCTGCTTTCTGAAATCTTCTGCTTAGTTCCTTAACTTCATCATGTCTTCCATTTACTTTAGCTGCTCAACATTCAAAGGCAAGTTCTACTGTCTCTTTTGACATATAATTTGGTCTTTTCTTTTTTTCTTATCTTTTTAAGAACTTTTTGCTTCCCTCTTGAATGATATCTTTTATGTCATGCCACAACTCTTCTGGTCTCCTACCATTTGTGTCTAATGCATTAAACCTATTTTTGAGGTGGTCTCTGAACACAGGTGGGATATACTGAAGGTCATAATGTGGTTCTCGTATACTTGTTCTAATTTTCTTCAGTTTCAGTTTGAACTTGCATATGAGAAGTTGATGGTCTGATCCACAGTCAGCACCTGGTCTTGTTTTGACATTTTGTACAGAGCTTTTCCATCGCCTCTTTCCACATTTGTAGTCAATTTGATTCCCTTATGTTCCATCTGGTGAAGTCCATGTGTATCGTCTCCGTTTATGATGTTGAAAAAATGTGTTTGCAATGAAAATGTCATTGGTCTGACAAAATTCTATCATGCGCTCTCCAGCTTCGTTTCTGTCACCAAGACCATGTTTCCAACTACTGAGCCTTCTTCTTTGTTTCTAACCTTTGCATTCCAGTCACCAATGATTATCAGTATGTCCTGATTTCGTGTTTCATCTATTTCAGATAGCAGAAGCTGGTAGAAATCTTCCCTTTCTTTATTTGTGGCCTTAGTGGTGGGTGCATGTATTTGAATAATATTCATATTAACTGGTCTTCTTTGTAGGTGTATAGATATTATTGTATTACTGATAACATTGTATTTCAGGAAAGATTTTGAGATCTCTTTTTTGATGATGAATTTATCCCAATTTCTGTTTAGTTTGTCATTCCCAGCATAGTAGACCATATGATTATCTGACTCAGAATGGCCCATACCAGTCAATATTAGCTCACTTATGCCTAGAATTTCAATGTTTATGTGCTCCTTCTCTTTTAACAATTTCTAATTTTCCTAGATTCATACTACGTACATTCTGTGTTCCAATTATAAATGGATGTTTACAGTTTTTCTCCTCATTTTGAGTCATGTCACATCAGCAATTTAGGTCCCTGGGGCTTTACTCCCTTCTGTCATCACAGTAGACTCTAGTTTGAGGAGGCAGCTCTTCCCCAGTAGTCTTTTGAGTGCCTTTCAACCTGGGGGCTCATTTTCAGGCACTATATCTGCCAGTGTTTCTTTGCTATTCATAGGGTTTTCAATGACTAGTTTTTTCGGGAGTGGCTCGCCAGTTCCTACTCCCTACTTTGTCTTAGTCTGGAAGCTCAGCTGAAAACCTGTCCACCATTGGTAACCTTGCTCATGTCTGAGGTACTAGTCACAGAGCTCTCAGCCTCATTGCAACACGCCGGCCTCCACAGTGCGGCAAACTGACAGTCTTGTGGGGGAGATAGCTTTATATATTTTTTATTTATAGATAATAAATATACCAATATAAATATGAAAACAATAAATTAACATAGTTAAGTAACATATTACTTAACTATGAACTCTTCTCACTGGCCCTCAGTCTCCATTCCTTGTCATCCATTATGTCTACCATATAAATGACCATCTTTGTGTTCAGTTTGTCACTATTGTGTGCCATCCACATTTAGAAATTTTGCTTGTACTTGCATACTTCATATAAAACTGTGGTGTTCTCTTTGATTTGAAATAGTCAGACTTGTTCACTTCTAATTCTAATATGGCCAATATCAAGCATTTGAAGCTATTGACTACATATTTTTATGAAATAATTTTCAAAGGGCCTCTCTGCTGTTAGTCTTCTTCCTTGATCTTTTCTCTACTCACTGGTTGTCGTCGTTGTTGTTGTTGTTGTTGTTGTTAGGTGCCATCGAGTCAGTATCTGACTCATAGCGACCCTCATAGGGTTTTCAATGGCTGAGTGTTTCGGGATTGCCTTGGGAGTGGATTGCCATGTCCTTCTCCCATTTTTTGTAGTGCTGGGAATTGAACTCGTGACCTCAAAGACTGTAGCGCAGCACTCTACCAATTGAGATAAATCCCAGCCCACTCACTGGTTACTGTGCATTACATGATTACCTTTCAAATAATTTTTATCAAAGAATACTCAAAAATCTTGAAATTTAAACTATCGTAACTTCAGAAGTAATGATGCTATAAATTGAAAAGAAAAATTGAAATCTTATTTATAATTATTTCATTTTGAAAAAATATATAAATTTATTATTTGAGATGTGCAAAATGAAGTTGCACCCTGGTTAAAGATGAAAAATGCTGACCAAATATTTTTACTGAGTTCAAGTCTTATGTACCCGTTGGATTACTTGGAAGATTCTGTTAGTACCATTCAAACATTTAAAAATTAACATTCCCAAAATCTTATTAATTTCTCCCTGAAATTTGTGTTCTTTATTTTAAGAGACTGAAACCATTCAAGCCAGAAACTGTCTTCTCTTTCAACTCCAACATCCAATAAGCCAAAAAGTCTGATGCTTCTTCATTTTACATTGTTATATATATATCGCTTCCTTTCTGTCAATAACATTGATTTTTTACATTCAAGTGTTCATAACAGATGGTCAAGATTATTCAATAGGCTCTAATTCTATATCTTTTCTAACAATTCCAAGGCCATATTGTTCAGACAGAAAAATACTGAACATGTATATACAGAATTTACACACTTTCAATTTCAGGCAAGTCCTACTGGGTTAGAGGAGCTCAATGTGTTAGCCAAAAACTACTAGAAAAGAACAACAGATTTTAAAACATTTTTATGACAATTTGTTACGTCGATCAAGAGTTTACTAGTGGTCCCCATGTGCTCTGGAAAGTTTCTCTGATAGCAGCTGTAATTACACTGTAGTTGGAAAGTTTACCTTGCTCTGTTCACTAGGCTTAAGTTTCTTTAGAGGAGAATCCATTTTGTGTTTATTTTGTTATCCTCTCAGCCCTATGTAATACTTATTAATCTGCAATTAGTCAGCATATCATTGCCCACAAGGTGAATGATAAAACAAATGAATAAATACAGGCATTAATGAAAAAATCAAATAAGTAAATGCCAAAATCTGATTAAAAAACAATTCTCCATGCAATCTCAGCTGCTGTGACCAAAAGGTGATTTACATCTGCCTTTTTCAGTGATTTCAATATGACACATTCTGTCTACATTATCTGTGGCTACAAGTTCTTTTGGCACTTTTTCACTTATGAAGATAAAATATTTTATTCCCTGTGGATTTTAATAGAAAGATATAAATGTGTTAGCTAAAATAGGTGTTTATTTTGTTCTATTGTTAAGTAGCATAATACATATCAATATTTAACTGAGTTTTTCTAAAAAAAACTTGGACCTGGGATTAGAAAAAAAGACTGGGCTTTGACTTTGATGTTCATGGTCCCCACAATCTGCCCTGACATTCTGATTAGAGTGCCTTGCTGCAGCACTATTGTTGGGTGGCAGTCTGATTAATTGCTGTATGATAGACCTCACAATATGCAGCTCAGTCAGTCATACAATCCAAGATAAAGAAAAATTCAAGAGTCTGGTTAGTTCTGTGACCTTCACTGGTAATGCATCCCACAGGCTCATTAGTTGCAATTTGAAGCATTCTAAAATTAATTGGTTTTAGTTTAATGAGGTTTTTGCTTGTTTGGAAATCAGAACAATGGTAAACAGCTCAAAAACTTGTTAATAATAGTTTATTATAAGCTACTTGTGATCTTGGAGAGAGGGGTGTGTGTGTGTGTGTGTGTGTGTGTGTGTGTTCCTTTCATCCTTTTCCCTTTTTTCCTTCCTTCCTCCCTTCTTCCTTTCTTTCTTTCCTTTTCTTTTCTTATTTTCCTTCCTTCCTTCCTTCCTTTCTGAACTTCCTTACTTCTTTTGATCTTTCCTTTCTTCCTTCTTTCCTTCCATCCTCCCTTCCTCTCTTCTCCCTCCCTTCCTTCCCTTCTCCCTCCCTTCCTTCTTCTTGATTTCATTCTTTCTATTTAGATAAAATAGTATGTATAATATAGAATGTATAGGGAGGGTTTTAAGTTTTCAGAAACATTATCTTTGAATTAGGAGTCATATTTTCAATCATGCATAATTTGCTAAAAGATACTAAAATCTCCTAAAATTGCTTTAGCTCATATTCATGATTTTAATTGATTATTTGGCTTATTTAGACATATGATTGTCATGTTGCTCTAGGCTCAAAAGTAACCACCTTGATAATATTTTTTAAATAACAATATATGATAATTTATACTTTTATCCTAACAGGAATGTGAATCTATGCAAACATGACAGAAGAAAATAAAAGAAAAAATGTGAAGTGTAATATTAGGTAGAAGAATAATTCACTCAACAAGAAAAGTGTTCTCTGACTATACAAGTAATGACTATCTTCTTATTGCTCAATTATGTTGTTCAATAATTATGTCAGAATATATTTATTCATGCTTTTAAATTACATTCATTTTCAACCTTAAAATTGCAAGAACTTTGAATTTTTTTCATAGAGTAGGATAAATTTTTATGGAAATATTAACACACCAGGATGATCAAGAACCAATTTAGAGAGCTCTGAAATAAAATAACTAAATTCTGGGATAATATTGCCTTATAATTATGTTGCCCAAAGACAGATATTCAAGTGGTATGTTTTCTGTTTTTGTTTTTGTGTTTTTTATACATTGTTAAATACATAGATATGAGTTATACATTAAAAATATTTACATATACATTAAGTCAGACAACTTAATTTAAGCCAATATAAATATTTAGTGAGATATTTGTATCAGAAACCCTATAACAAGGGTAGATGATGCAATAAAACATAAGGTTTAATAACTGATCTTCTTGGGTTAAAGCAAAGGGAAAAAAATTTCTTGTCCTTGAAATGCTAAATAAAGAGAGCATGCAATTTTATCTTGAAAATTAGCCATCAAATACCGTTTACCTACAATGTGTGAAAGTAACATTTGCTCTGTCTCAGTCATGTACTTTACATGGGCTAGATTATAGATATTTGAAGATTGAAGGCTCTTGCATTCTTACAGCTATGTTAATACATCAAATTAGGTTCTGTTTTTAGGACTTTACATCTGCTTTACTTCTGCTGCAAATATACTGCCATTTATCTTCACACAAGGCTTCCTTTTGCTTGCTCTGAATCCATTAAAACCTAATTTCTGACCATCTTAGCTGAAAAGTTCCCCTCCCCTCAGTCATCTTCTGTGATGATACATTTTATCTTCATGTTAGTGTCTAATGGATCTGAAATCAACTTGGTTATTTAGTTGTTCATAAAATTATTTTCTCTTTCCACAAAAATTTTAGCTCCTAGAAGTCAGAGAGTTTGCCTATTGTGTATTTTGTTCATAACTGATTTCCAAATACTAAAATAGTACTAGAAGTTCAGTAAATTAGAGAGAGAGAGAGAGACAGAGAGAGAGAAGAGAATAGTGATGAAAATTCCACTGCTTATTCTGTATTGTGAAGTGCTTTCCATACAACAATATGACAAGCTCACATACACTGGACAGAGTAGTCTTACTGCGTTGAAATTCATCCTATCTTGAATGGAAAGAAGGTTACAAGGGTATCTATCAATAATACCAGTGCACAGTTTTTCAAAAGCTGAAGCACCTAAACAAGTATTTGGTTTGAGTTCCATATTTTCCTCCAAAATTTGAAATGAGGGATACCTATTACACTATTTATATTCCATGGTACATTTGTTCCATTTGCAAGCACTGTCATCTCTTGGTAAATATTAGAGTTAACTATAAAGTTTTCAGAAGATATGAACATTATACCATACTCCTAGAGATTTTTATTCAATTTGTGTAGGTGGGGTTAGGTGATGATACTTTGAAACTTCGCAAGTGACACTTAAAGTTTACATTATAGAAGGATACTTCTCCCATAGGTATCTTGAGCACATTAACAAAGATATCTTGCTTTATTCATCTTCATAGATTGGCTAGCAATAGCAGAACAGGGGACAAAAGGAAAAGGCAATGCTTTGTGCATGAATGGTGAAAAATTATCAATTAACCATTCACAAATTCCTTACAAATGAAAGCCAGGCATCTTGGGACTTGCCTGTAATCTCTGTGTCTAGGGAGGCAGTGGCAGGTGTATTGCAAGTTCAAGGCCAGAGGCAGCCTGTGTAATTTAGCAAAATCTTGTCTCAAAAGAGAAAACAAAACTGAGCTGGAGGTGCCACCCACTGGTAGAGCAAGCTATATGTGAGGCCCTGGGTTCAACCTTAAGTATCGGGCGTAGGGGGGTAGAAGATACCTGATTTGCAACAACTAAATTTAGATTACCTTGGCTTTATGATGGTATGGAAGCAATACAAATTCAGTAGGCAAACTTTGATATTTGAATTTTGTTCTTATCCTAGGATAGCAACACGTGGTATGATACTCTCTCATAGTGCTGGAAAGCAGTGACTAGTAAGTTCCAGTCATACATGATAACAAGGGTGAAAAGTGATGTGTTACTAAACAATGGTGTTCAGGAGCCTAGATATATTGGACACATTTTTGACTTATGAGAGTTTCAACTAACAATAGACTTATTGGGAGGTAACGTGTTAGTCAGGGAGCCTCTATCTTTATCCCTTGAATACATGGTAACTAAATATAATTGCTACAGGATTCTGCATGGCTGCTATAGCCCTAGATTTTGCATTAAGTAGAAAGTACCAAAATGTAGTACCATTAAGGGGAAAACTAGAGGAGAGGAGGGAAGAGGAAAGAAGAGGAGATGAAATTAAATAACATATTAGAGAACTCAAAAGAGTTAATGAATACTTCCCTTTGATAGGCAAATATATTTCTTATTTTGCCTTCCAGTGAACTCACATTTCCAAAATTGCATTTAAGAAGACATTGAATGAATTTTTTCCTTGATAGCGAAACCCTGCTGTGTTCCCAGTTAATTTACACAGTTCTTTTGTAATAAAGGCTAGGAGGCCCTGTCTCTTAAATTTATTTCTATCTGTAAATCCTATAATTATAGAAAGGTACTTAAACCTTGGGGAAAACTTGCTTATTCATTCACTTACTTCAGCTTAGCCTGAAGGGACATTCTTAAAATTCTCATTTAAATAAAGTAATTAATATTAATATGCTGAGATATAGAATGAGAATTTGGCTCATTTTTCCCATTTTTTTTACTTCAAAATCCTCTTACTTGGGTATATTCACTTGTGTAAATTCACTAAACAGTTTTCCACTGACAACCTGATCTATTTATGCTCTAGCAGAAAGCCCATATTTTATTTCCTCCTTAAAGCAAATATAAAACATTGTACAATTGTGTTTTATTAAATTTCTGTACACTACCAATCACAGCTTTAATCAGTTTTCTTTAATTTGTCTATTTCACCATATTGAATGAAAATAATTTGTCAATTCAGATTGGTTTATTCTTTTTTATGTTTGTTCAAAATGATACTATTCTGTTACTCTTCTTTTTTTCAAAATAAGTTTCTGATATTTTTGAAATTTAATTGGCTGGAAATAATTCCATTACTTTCCTATGGTTATGAAGTCATGAAATTTTCTGTCTGAAATATCCTTACTACTAATTGTTCAAGTTACTTCAACAAAAACTGTTTATTTTCCCCTTTCATTTGCCTAATAGCATACTAAGTAATTAGGATGCAAAGATAAGTAAAAATGAAGCACCTGTAAAAGTTGCATTCTACTGAGAAATGTAGATATCTAAACAGGTTAATTCATTCACTATTAGTGGAAGGGACAGTATGTGCACAGAACTTTGTCAAATCACAGAGGTAGAGGAGTTAGTCACTGAAAGGAAGAATGGCAAAGAAAAGTGACTAATAAGAAATAGGTAGACTTTGCAAAACATTCATTTTAGTTTGCCATAAAAAAGTGAGGAGCTCATAAGCAGAAGGAATAATCACAGAGGAAGGAGAGATAAGAGTTAAATGCTGGAGGAATGTATGGAGAAAGAGTTTTAATGAAGAGGACATAGCTCAATAACCTCTCAATAATTTATTCAATTATTTATATCAATCACTCTTTTAAATAATAGTATATTTGTCAGGTTTCTCTATGAAAACAGAACCAATAGGATATATGTGTGTGTTTATCTCTATCTGTCTGGCTGGATATGTAGTCAGATCAATTAAAAGGAATTGGGCCATGTGATTATAAAAGCTGAAAAGTTGCAAGATCTGCATGGTGAGTGGGCAAGCTGTAGACTCAAGTGAGCTGACGAGTAGCTTCAGCATGAATCAAAATGCCTGAGAACTAGAAGAACCAAGGATAGGTTCTATTCCCCAAACCATCAAGTTGCTGTGTGTGGTGGCCTCACACTCCAGCAGTTTGAGAACCTGAAGCAAAAGGATTCCAAGTTTGAAGCCAGAGGAACCCTGAGAAATTTAGTGAGACCCTATCAAAAAGCAAACAATAAATAAAGGCACAGAGTATGAAGCTCAGTGGTGGAGCACTTGTCTACCATGCATGAGTCCCTGGGTTCAAACTTCTAGTACCAAAAGGAAAGAAAAAAAAAAAGAAAGAAAGAAAGAAAAAAGAAAAAAGCAGGTTAGAGACCCCTAAGTTTGAGTTCCCCCACACGTCTGTCAGTTTGCCACACTGTGGGGGCTTGTGTGTTGCAATGAGGCTGAGAGCTCTGCCACTGGTACCTCAGATATGAGCAAGGTTACCCATGGTGGACAGGTTTTCAGCTGAGCTTCAAGACTAAGACAGACTAGGGAGTAGGACCTGGAGAACCACTCCTGAAAAAACTAGCCATTGGAAACACTATGAATAGCAAAGAAACAGTGGCAGATATAGTGCCTGAAAATGGGCCCCCCCATGTTGGAAGGCACTCAAAAGACTACTAGGAAAGAGTTGCCTCATCCAAGTAGAGTCTTCCATGATGATGGAAATGGAGTAAAGCTCCAGGGTGCTCAACTAGCTGACGTGGCATGACTCAAAATGAGGAGAAACAACTGTGAACATCCATTAATAATTGGAACTTGGAATGTATGTAGCATGAATCTAGGAAAATTAGAAATGATTAAAAGAGAAATGGAGGGCATAAACATTGACATTCTAGGCATCAGTGAGCTAAAATGGACTGGCATAGGCCATTTTGAGTCAGACAATCATATGGTCTACTATGCTAGCAATGATAAACTGAAGAGAAATGGGATTGCATACATCATGAAAAAAGGCATTTCAAGATCTGTCATGAAACACAATGTTGTCAGTGATAGAATAATATCCATGCGCCTACAAGGAAGGCTGGTTAACATGACTATTATTCAAATTTATGCACCCACCACTAAGGCCACAAATGAAGAAAGGGAAGATTTCTACCAGTTTCTGCTATCTGAAATAGATCAAACATGCAATCAAGACATACAGATAATCACTGCTGACTGGAATGCAAAGGTTGGAAACAAAGAAGAAGGCTCGGTAGTTGGAAAATATGGTCTTGGTGACAGAAACAAAGCTGGAGAGCACATGATAGAATTTTGTCAGACCAATGACATTTTCATTGCAAATACATTTTTTCAACATCATAAACGGAGATGATACACGTGGACTTCACCAGATGGAACATAAGGGAATCAAATTGACTACAAATGTGGAAAGAGGCGATGGAAAAGCTCTGTACAAAATGTCAAAACAAGACCAGGTGCTGACTGTGGATCAGACTATCAACTTCTCATATGCAAGTTCAAACTGAAACTGAAGAAAATTAGAACAAGTATACGAGAACCACATTATGACCTTCAGTATATCCCACCAGTGTTCAGAGACCACCTCAAAATAGGTTTAATGCATTAGACACAAATGGTAGGAGACCAGAAGAGTAGAGGCATAACATAAAAGATATCATTCATGAAGGAAGCAAAAAGTTCTTGAAAAGACAAGAAAGAAAGAAAAGACCAAATTACATGTCAAAAGAGACAGTAGAACTTGCCCTTGAATGTCGAGCAGATAAAGTAAAAGGAAGACATGGTGAAGTTAAGGAACTAAGCAGAAGACTTCAGAAGGCAGCTCCAGAAGACAAAAACAAATATTATAAGGACATGTGCAAGGAGCTGGAGGCAGAAAACCAAAAGGGAAGAACATGTTCTGTGTTTCTCAAGCTTAAGGAAGTGAAGAAAAAATTCAAGCCTCGAGTGCCAGTAGTGAAAGTTTCTACAGGGAAATATTAAATGATGCAGGAAACATCAAAAGAAGATGGGAAGAATACACAGAGTCATTATACAAGAAAGAATTGGTAGATGACCAACCATTCCAAGAGGTTGCATATGAAGAGGAACCAATGGTGTTGAAGGATGAAGTGGAAGCTGCCTTGAAAGAACTGGTGAAACGCAAGACTCCAGGAATTGAATGGATACGAATAGAGTTGTTTCAACAACAGATGCAGCACTGGAGGTGTTAACCCATTTATGCCAACAGATTTGGAAAACAGCTACTTGGCCAACTGATTGGAAGAGATCCATATTTGTACCTATTCCCAAAAAAGGGGATCCAACTGAATGTGCAAACTATCAGACAATATCATTAATATCGCACACCAGCAAAATTCTACAAAAGATCATTCAGAAGGGACTGAAGCAGTATATAGACAGGGAATTACTGGAAAATCAAGAGGGATTCAGAAGAACGCGGGGAACCAGGGACATCATTGCTGCAGTCAGGTGGATATTAGCTGAAAGCAGAGAATATCAAAAAGATTTCTATCTATGTTTTATTGACTATGCAAAAGTATTTAATTGTGTGCAACACAACAAATTATGGGTAACACTTTGGAAAATGGGAATAGGAGAACACCTAATTGTGCTCATGAGAAATCTGTACATGAACCAGGAGGCAGTTGTTCGAATAGAACAAGGAAACACTGAGTGGTTTAAAGTTGAGAAAGGTGTGCGTCAGGGCTGTATACTTTCACCCTATCTCTTCAATTTATACGCTGAGCAAATAATCCAAGAAGCTGGACTTTATGAGGAAGAACGTGGCATCAAG
>VMDO01027108.1:0-20070 GCA_007922755.1 Pedetes capensis
CATCATGTTTGGAAGAGTGGCAGGTCAACAGAAAAGAGGAAAACCCTCCACCAGATGGATTAACACAGTGTCTGCAACAATGGGCTTAAACATAAATAAGATGGTTTGCCTGGCACAGAATCGGCAAGTGTTTCGATCTGCTGTACATAGGGTCGCTATGAGTCGGACTCGACTCGACGGCACCTAACAACAACAACAAGAAGAATAAATTGCATTTTAATAGTATCTTATATGGTTGCCTGAGGTAACACATTCTCATACTGCAGTAAAATTCAGTAAGAATATATATTATTTTATCCTAAATCAAGCACCAGTGTTGTGGATGGTAGTAGGAGTTAAGGCCCAGAATTCAAAATTGTTGTTTAGCTGATGTTTAATATCTTCTAATAAGTAGCAGCTATGATGCGATTATAGCTATTAACAGAGAAAAATTTAATTTTAATTTTAATGCAGACATTTTCTCTTTTAAGTCATAAGGTAATTTTATACCTTTGAGTTATTAGCTATCTGATATTGTATTTCCACGTAATAAGATTGACTCTAATGTCTCAATTAATAATAATATTCTCGTAAGTCTATATACTTGTAACTAGTTTTAAGTAGAAAGAAAAAAAGAGAAATGTACTCTCATGATGCTTCAGAACTAGTGGGACCGAAGGAGAATCTTTGAAAGAGTTTTCAAATTTTATTACAGCAGTGGATTAACTATAGTAATCACCAAATCGAGTCTGATTTTACATGAAGTTACTCAGAAATGTGGTAGTACAGAGGCACAAGGCCATATCCCAGGGCACAGGACAAAGCAGCCTCATAATATACTTTTAATGCTGCAGGAAAAATAGAAATAAAGTGGATTGTTACATACTATCCAACATGTTCTGCATTCTCTGTTTTTGCATTGTTGTTGTTATTGTTAGGTGCCCTTGAGTTGGGTCTGACTCTCAGCAACCCTGTGTACAGCAGAACAAAACATTTCCTGATTCTGTGCCAGGCACATGATTTTATTTGTGTTTAAGCCCGTTGTTGCAGACACTGTCAATCTATTTAGTTGAGGGTTTTCCTTTTTTTGTTGACCTGCCACTCTCCCAAACATGATGTCCTTCTCCTGGGATTGGTCCCTCCTGACTACATGTCCACTGTATTTTTCATACCACCAATAAATTCATAATGGTTGTACACATGAATTATCTGAGAAGACAGAGACTCAGTTAATTGGTTGCAGAAATCACTTGTACCAGGAAGACATACTCAACATGCTTTATCAAATGCCAAAGGAATTTGAGAATAGCACAGATACTCGACGGCACCTAATAACAACAACAACAACAGATACATTGGTGTGATCCTGACTTCCTTGTACCCCTGCATTCATTCTTTGTGAGGGGGCACCCAGCATAGTAGATATGGTCCCTGTTCTGCTCAGGAGGAAGTATGTTCCCACTCTAAGGGGACCAGAACAGAGGACCACATAAGGCTCCTGAAAAGACCAGGCAAACACCTATTTGATGATGAGTTCATGTAAAACAATAACTGTGTTACTCAGCAAAATCATAGGCCTCAAGCTGTTCACATTTTTCAATTCCTGAAACCAACAGATCATTCTCATGCAAAGTCCACTTTTCTATGCATTTGCTGGTGGGTTATAGACATGAGTTAAATGATGCCATGTGCTATCACAAACAAACGGAAGTTCAGTTCTTATATAACCTCCAAAATTATGTTCCTCATTGGCAAATGACTTTTGTACATATGGGAACTCAGGGCTCTGTGTTTGTCCCATTTTGTGGCTCTGTCATCTTCAGCATATGGCTTTCAGGGCCACTGTGCTTCTTACTATATCACGCTGGCAAAATGAGAAAAGGCTTGGAGGTGTTTTTGTGGACCTGATCTGAAATTGGCGTCTGTCCCCTTGGTTTTTAGATTCAATGGGCTGTAATTAAGTCACGGGGCCACCTGCTACATTAGCAGGTAGCAGAGATGGAAGAGGAAATGGGCCCTGTGCACTGCAGGCCATTGTCAGCCATGTGACACACATACTTGTCTGTGCCTTGAGGGTCCAGGTGTTTCCCACTCAGGCTTTCCACGAACAAGGCTAGCTATGGCCTGGCACACAACGAAGTTAAGGTAATTCATTCAATTTTATGTAATTAGTTCCCCATGGCTTTTGATGTCAAGGACTAACAATATCTCATTCTTCTGGCAGAAATTATTACATTTATGAAAGAAATATAAAGGCGTTAATTTTGGAGAACCAAGGTAGCCACTTCATGTTTGCTCATTAGAGTCCATCATTGCCAACAGATTTCGGTCTTTGAAATAATTTTCATAACAACTTGACTAAACTTCTCCATGAATATAAATGATAAAGATTAACTTAAATGTTGCTTTAGGATGTAGATAATTAGTGAGGCTATGTTTTCCAAATGCCTCTGTCATGAGGGCAGAGACAAGAATTCTAAACTCTTTCCTTACAAAAAGGCAGCACTAAGCTATGCACAGAGGCTGGCATTTAGAATATGGAAATCTGAATGTGACTCTGACATTCGATTTTAGAAACATTACTATTATGTGTACCAGTAATCTCGTATGTAAAATCTCTGTTATATGTAGGTTCTGAAGATAATATTAAGGTGATAATTATAAAAATATGATTAAAAAATTTAAAGTTGCTATATGAGTGCTAGGTGATACTTCTTCATTTTTGAATTACTATTAAAGATTGGTGAAAGGAAGAAAAGTGATGACCTGTTAAACAGAGACCATTGACTGCCTCTGGCATACCTTACTTCTATGACAATGATGCTTATTCCTGGCTGTCTTCTAAATACTGCTTGTCAATGTCTTGAAGTTGCCTTCTTGTTGCACTGAAAGAACCGCAGATGGTTTTATCTTTATGCTAACCCTGGCCTTGACCCCTCCTGGAAGTCTGAATCTGTTAGACTTTCATGGAATTAGCAGTCCTGAGCCAATAAACTAGGGTTTCTCTGTGAAAATGCACAGAAGTGCAGGCTCCCTTTTGTGCCAACAGGAATATGAACATTTCACTTAAACCCAGAGATAAATTCAAAACTGAAAATCATTTGTCTGAAGTTATTAATAAGAAATAAAACTACTTCATGCTTTATTGAGCAGAGCTATGCCTACCTCTGGGAGGGGAAACTTAATGATTTCCTTTCAGAGAATCATTTTTGTATTGCTCCTTTACACAAACAAACCACATATATATAACTATATATATATATACACACACACACATATATATTCTGCTTTAGGGAAAAAGATCAGAGAAATGAAATATATTAATGGATTGATATTTGGGAAATGAAACCAAAATGTTAGAGTGAAGCAGCACTTTTTTATCACTCATAAAATCCCTAACTATCCTTAAAAGTATCCCTAGTTATTGCCTTAAAAATTTCCAAGTTTATCTTATTTAGATTAGGTAAGTAAAAAATAACTCCGCTAACGAGATTTGGAAAAATTTTTACTTTAAAGAAAACTGAATTTGTTAAGGAATTAGGAACTGGGGTGGCTTAGGTATTTTGGAACCTATTCCTAGTAGCATTATAACATGAAACTGTGAAAACAACTGTAGAGCCAAAAATATCAATGTGATTAGAAGCATATTTTGTTTTGGTTTTGCTTTTGGCTCTTCCTTCCCAATAACTGCACTGCTGACAGTCAACTCTCGATTGAAGTAAAACACCTGTTCCTACTATGCTGCTCATTCAGCAGCTGGTTCTTGAGCACCTACTGTGTGCCAGGCCCTGTGGAAGCCACCAAGTGTATAACACTGCAGCTACCTGCAGGGACTAGTCTGACTTGAAATTTGAAAATCCTCTTACAATGCTCTCAGGGAACAATCCTGGAAGGTATTTATATTGAAAAAAGAAAGAATGCCTCCAAGTGAAGTAAGACTATGCCCAATGACTGATCCAACTTTTTGTAAGAAAAACAAAGAGAGAGAAAAAAAAGCGAAGACTATAGAATTCAAGAAATTGCCATGAGGATTGTGTCCTTTATTTCATGATATTTTTGAAGCCAATATTAACCATCCACATCATTGTCTATATAGCTTTCATAAAAGTTAATAGTTGAGACACAATAGCTGACAGCTAAATGTCATGATGTGAATTATAGAAGCAGTGTGGACTTCTGAATCTTTTCTTTCACAAGCTAGTTGAAGCTTTTCCATTCAGAAGAAAAGAAAAAAGACACACTTCCAGGAGGTATATTATATTCCCCTTCAGGCAAAATGTCTCATATTGAGATTTATTGAAATGTAGACCTAGATTCTGGTGTCTCTTTGAGCTATGAAATCCTAAGAATATTGCTTCAAAAGAAAAAAAATTAATTCATGCTGACCTTTTTGGTTGTGCCTTCAACTTTGTTACTGATTTCATATTGAAAATCATCCTAATATCAATTATACTTTCTGATATTCATAAGCCATTTCAAACTTCAGATAATTTGCTGATATGTTTATCTTTTTCTTGCTATGTCTAGTCAGTTGCCTTGTGAGACTTATCAGCTGTGCTAACAATGAATCATGGACAAGTATTATCAACCTTTTCCCCTATAATCACGTTCTGCCTGAAATAAGAAGTCCTTATGAAATCTGAACTCCTCTTGTCTCTGTAATGCCTGCTTTCCTTCCCATCCATATTGGCTGACCTGCTGATCAGCCTCCTGCTGGTGAGAGTAATGGAGTTGTAAAATGTGCCACTCATTATGCAGAAGGGTATCTATCTGGCTGGGGTGTTTCCATTGTTCTCATCCATCCTTACAGTTCTCACCAAAACTGGACCCTTGGTCAGAGAGGTGATCATTCCTACAAACAAGAGAAAACTCCAAAAGTCAGGGCTGTGCAACCTGAAATCTAGATATTCGTCAGTGCCCTGTGAGAGTGCATAAAGAGAGCACAGTCCAATGTTGACTGTTCCATCTTCTATCATATTCTGTCTATTGAGCTCTACCACTATATCTCAAGATCTTGCTGTTTTCTATTGTTTGCATTGCTTCATATCATGGGCACTTTGGTTTTCCAAGCAGGGCTACAATTAACAATGAAATATGTTGTTGTTATTGTTGTTAGGTGTTGCCGAGTCAGGTCTAACTCATAGCAACCCTATGTACAATAAAACAAAATGCTCCCTGACACTATGTCATGCCTAGCACTATGTCAGTGCTTCTTTGTTATTTATAGGGTTTTCAATGGCTGATTGTTTCGAGATTGTGTCAGGAGTGCCTGCCAGGTCCTTCTCCCTTTTTTGTGGTGCTGGGGATTGAAGCTAGGGCTTCAGCGAGTACAAAGTTGCACTCTATCTACTGAGTTAAACCCCAGCCCCAACAGATAGATACAGCTAGTAGATATCTTTGATTGTGTATTTGTAAAGACTAATTTACAGGGCCAGATAATCGTGGAGTTAGAAAAATATTGTTGCTGTTGTTAGGTGCCATGCATTCGAGTCTGACTCATGGTGACCCTTGTAGGGTTTTCAGAGGCTGATTGTTTCGGGATTTCTTCAGGAGTGGATTGGCAGGTCCCTCTCCAGTTTTTGTGGTGCTGAAGATCAATTAAAAGACGTATTGCATTGGGAAAAGCTGTGGCTAAAGATCTCTTTAAAGTATTGGAACGTAAAGATGTCACACTGAAGACAAAGGTGTGCCTGACTCATGCCAGGGTATTTTTAGTGGCATGATATAGTTGTGAAAGCCGGACATTGAACAAGGGAGATAGGAGAAGAATTGATGCTTTTGAATTATGGTGCTGGAGATGAATATTAAATATACCATGGACTGCCAAAAGAACCAACAGATCTGTCCTAGAGGAAGTGCAACCAGATTGCTCCTTGGAGGCAAGGATGGCCAGACTGGGTCTTACGTATTTTGGACATGTAGTCAGGAGGGACCAATCCAAGGAGAAAGACATCATGTTTGGTAGAGTGGCAGGTTAACTAAAAAAAGGAAAACTCTCAACTAGATAGATTGCCACAGGGTCTGTAACAGTGGGCTTAAACATAAATAAGATTGTGTGCCTGGCACAGAATCAGGGAGTGTTTCATTTTGATGTATATAGGGTCCCTATGAGTTGGACCCAACTCAATAGCACCTAACAACAACAACAAGAAGAAGAATATAAATAATTTTGATAATTGACGCTTGTAGAGAAAATTTACAACAAGGAAGAGCTGTCATTTTAAAATGAGAGTTGCATCTTTGGGTCGAACATTTCAACACAGCAGGGGCGAGCCTTTCCCTTTCCTGTTGTCAAGCATACTAGAATTGTTCTATCACTCCAGATTTTGGGAACATTTGTAGCTAGTGTGGGAGGAGTTCAGAGCAGCAATGATCAGAAGCAAGAGAAACTCTGTTCTCCCTAATGGGTAAGGGTAAAACACTCCTTGAGAAGTTCAAGGATTCATGTTCAAGGATTATTGTCTGAACATGCTCCAACATATAGGCATAGGAAAGCATTTCCTTAATAAGACTCCAATTGCTCAGGAAATTGCAACAAGAATAGACAAATGGGATTACATGAAATTAAAAAACTTCTGTACAGCAAAGGAAACAAACAACAAAGTTAAGGAAGAGTCCACTGAATGGGAGAAAATCTTTGCATCCTACACATCTGACAAGAGGACTAATTTCTACAATTTACAAAGAACTCAAGAAAGCAGAGCCTGGGATTTAGCTCAGTGGGTAGAGCACTGCACTGCAGTCTCTGAGGACCCGAGTTCAATTCCCAGCACCGCAAAAATGGGAGAATGGCATGGCAATCCACTCCCAAGGCAATCCCGAAGCACTCAGCCATTGAAAACCCTATGAGGGTCGCTATGAGTCGGATACCGACTCGACAGCACCTAACAACAACAACAACAACGAGAAAGCAGTTCCCAAGACAACAAATAATCCAATACAAAAGTGGGCAAAGGAACTGAACAGATAGTTCTCAAATGAAGAAGTTCGTAAGGCCATGAAGCACATGAAAGAATGCTCAATATCCCTAGTCATTAGGGAAATGCAAATCAAAACAACTCGGAGATTCTACCTCACTCTAGTAAGAATGGCCAAGATTAACAAAACAAATAGTAACAAATGCTAGTGAGGTTGTGGAGAACAAATGAACCCTCTTACACTGTTGGTGGAACTGTAAATAGGAAATCAATATGGAGATACTTCAGAAAACTAAAAGTAGAACTGCCATATGACCCAGTTATACCACTACTGGGAATATACCCAAAAGGAGACAAGTCATCATATCACAGAGACACCTGCATTGCCATATTCAATGCAGCATTTTTCACAATAGCAAGGATATGGAATCAACCAAAGTGCCCATCAACAGAAGAATGGATAAAAAAGCTATGGTACATATACACAATCGATTACTACTGAATAATAAAAATATGAAATAATGTTATTTGCAGCAAAATGGATGGAATTGGAGAACATCATAAGTGAATGAACACAAGCTCAAAAAGACAAATACCATATGTTTTCACTCATATGTGGGAGCTGAATCATACTTAAAGGAAGAAAAAAATCCTACATATAAATTGATATATAAAAATGCACAATTAATCTTAGTGAAGAAGGGACAATATAAAGAGTAGAAAGGAAGGAGGGAATTTGCAGAGGAAAGTGAAGATTGGAAAAGATGGGATAGAGAGGAGGGTCAATGTGGAGGAATGAAGGGGGAAAGGACAATCTCAATATAAACAGCACAGCTCTGTGAGTACATT
The DNA here is from genome assembly GCA_007922755.1 of Pedetes capensis. NCBI lineage: Eukaryota > Metazoa > Chordata > Mammalia > Rodentia > Pedetidae > Pedetes > Pedetes capensis. Next base: position 7,746 of record VMDO01027108.1, read on the forward strand.
GGAAAAATAGGGGACTATAACCCAAATATGCATTTGAGTTTTACTACATACTAGCCATAAGGCTCCATAAACTTTGTGGGTTGCTGAAAGTGTTGCAAGAAGTGGTATAAAGGATGCATAAAGGAAATAGCCAATGCTATATTACTCTGTACCCCATCATCATTTACTAATAAAGGAGAAAAGTAAAAAAAAATAAAGAATTATTGCTTATGGATTGGTAGATTGTGCCAGTATCATTTAATCCATTAGTTTTCCCCCCACCAAGTCTTCATATTCACATATCTGCTGGTCTTGTCCTCCCTCTAGGCTCAGCCACCCACTTTAATGATCAAGTCTCCTTTGTTTTTTCGTTATCAATAACTACTCTCCTGTCTTTTATTCAGAGCTAATCTCTCTGTAGTCACCGTTTTTTATCTGCTCTAGAACTCAGTCCTTGCCATGACTGTTTATCTCTTCTGCATAATCAACTTTTCCTTCCCAATGCAGCATTCACAAATGCTGGAAATTCTCCAACCCCAAATAAATAGGTAAATAAATACAGTGTTGACCCTTGACAGTAGATTTCCCATCAACTGCAGCTATATTTCTCTGCTTCTGTTTCTGGTAAGCAAAAACCAAGACAACCAACCAAATAAACAAACAAAAAATAAAAACAAATCAAAATACAAATATCTTTAAAGAACAATGTCCTCTGTCTATATATTTTCTTATCTACATTCTCTCTCTATTCCATCCCAGTCCCCATGACTTCAGGAAAGCTCCTCTTTCCATATCACCAATGACCTTCACATTACCAAACACTGTGCTCGGTGTTCAGTCCTCATTTCACCTCACCTCTCACTGTCATTTGGCACTATTGATCACTTCCTCCTCCTTGAAAGGCCTTTGTACTGATGTTGCAAGGCATCATTCTTATCTTCTTTTCTTCTTACTTTAACTGCTGTTTCTTATCAGTCTCTTTTATGGTTTTACTACTTTTTCTGATCTCTAATGGTAGAGATTGGGAAAAGGACCTGGCAACCCCCTCCCAAAAATCAATCTGCCATTGAAAACCCTATGCACAGCAGAGAAGCACTGACAATAGTGTTTCCCCTGTTGTACAGAGGGTCGCTATGAGTCGGATACCGACTCGACGGCACCTAACAACAACAACAACAATGGTAGAGAATCACAGGGCTCAGTCCTCTGGTTGTCTTTCTCCCCGTAAGCTTACTTCTCAAGTGATTCCATTATTTTCTAGTCATTTTAGACATCTGTTATATGTTTAACACCTCAATTTGTATCTCTAGTCCTAACTTTTTTCTTCAGTGCAGTATTTCTGACTATCTGCTTATTTGGTATCTATACATGAATATCTAAATGATGCCTTAAATTTGGTATGAATAAGCAATACTTTAGATTTCTGCTCTTCCCTAAACTTGCCTTTTTCTCAGAGTTCCGAGTGTCATTAAGCAGAATCTCTATTCATGGGTAAAGAGTTCTGTTACAAAGAAAGTAGAGGCATATGGATGTAATGTGGTTTCATCTTTCAGTTTATTTGTATTCTAGTAAGATACAACTTCTTAATTATCCTCCAGCCACATGCTATGCTTTTAATGAATGGTTTCATCTGTGGGAGAAAATAAACACTTTTCAGCAATGTGATAAACTTTAAATCCCCCTTGTTTTATATGCAATCAATAGTGCATCATGAAACTAATTCCCATTGATCACTATTTTGTTCTAGTCCAGTCTGAGTTCTGCTTAAAACATGTGACCAGGTGATAAGTTGAAGCCAAGATAATTAAGAGACAAGTAATTTAAATATTGAAGTACACCTAGGAATTGTAAATGTCTCCAGGGTAATGTTCTGAACATTTTATTATATTTTTGTTTGTTTCTCTCTTTTAATGTTTCCTATTTGTTCTCTTTCACCCTCACCCACCCTACACTTAATGAAGTTTTGTTTTTCTCTTTGAGTGTTTCAATTTAGTATAGATTTCAGTGTCAGGACCCAAGGAGCCTTAGTTCTTCTCAGCCCCAGAGGTTATTCTCAGAACAAATCAATTTGTTACTGTATTTAGCAAGGGATGAATCTATTTATCAATCATCCTGTTACTTAAAGGATTTAAGAGCTGTCAGTCTTAAAAATGGATGAAGATCATATCAGTTACAAGGCTTTTCTTGTGTATACACTTTTTTTTTTGTTTTGCCTGTTTGCTTTGTCACTAGTTTTTAGAATGCTAAATAGCTTTTTGGTCTCTTCATCTGTCACATCAACATAACAACAGACTCTTTTACAGCAATAAACAAAAAATTAAATGCTTGAAAGCATGCAGAAAATATACAACACTCTAGATGTGCAGATTTTAATCTTTTGATTTGACAGTGAGAGAAATAGTGCCTTAGAAATTCTCCCTGTTTATTTCATTTTGATCTGACTGTTTAAAATTTAAGTAATCATACTTCATACGTAACCCAAAACTAAAACCCTAACATGTTTATGGACACTGAAGACTAGCTAACTTTTCTTTTACTTTGCTGAACTTATTAAGCAACATAAATTTGACTTAGCACATTTTTTATAGCAGGTTTCATGTAAAATGAAGAGATTCAAAAATGTAAAAATAGCAGTTCCTTTCTTTAATAGGCTTAAAGCAGAGTAAAGTCTTCACAAAAAGCAACTGTAATACATTATATTTCTAAGAAAACTTTGGGAAATTATTTATTTATTTATTTTTAGTAAACATTTTTAGTGTACAACTTAATGGGTTTCATTATGATATTTCCATACATGCATATCATTGTGCATTGCTCCTGCTCACTAACTGCATTAGCATCTCATGACCCACCTCCTCCCCGTTGATTCCCTTCCTCCTCACCAATAGTTCCCTTTTCTACTTATATGTCTTGTTTGTGTGTGTGTGTGTGTCTGTGTGTATACCTTTAAATCTAGATTCTACCTTTAAGAGCAAAATGTGATATTTCTCCTCCTTTTCCTCAGTACCCTTTCTTATTGTCCCTTCCCTTCTTTAGCCCTTTTTCTCCCTCTACATGGTCTCCTTCCTACTTCCATGACATATATGATAAATAGTTGATTAAGTGTATTGAAATCTAGCATCCACATATGAGAGATAACGTGATGCTTGTCTTTCTTGGGGTGGCTTATTTCACGTAAAATGATAATCTCTAGCTCCATCAATTTTCCTGAAAATGCCATAATTTCATCTTTCTTTATGGCTGAATAAAACTTCATGGTGAAGAGGATTTAAAACATTTACTGATGAAGATCAAAGATCATAGCCTTCAGTATGGGTTGTGTTTAAACATCAATAAAACAGAAATCCTTACTGCTAGGTTTGTATGCAACTTCACAATAAATGGAGAAAAGATTGAGGTTGTCCAAGATTTTGCTTTGTTTGGCTTTATAATCAACACCCATGGAAGCAGCAGTCAAGAAATCAAAAGATGCATTTCTCTAGGAAAAGCTGTGACAAAAGATCTCTTCAAAGTATTAAAAAGTTAAGACGTCACATTGAAGATGAAGGTGCACCTGACCCATGCCATGATATTTTCAGTCACATCATATGGTTGTGAAAGCTGGATAGTGAACAAGGGAGACAGGAAAAGAATTGATGCTTTGGAATTATGGTGCTGGAGACATCTATTGAATATACCATGGACTGCCAAAAGAATCAACAGATCTGTCCTAGAAGAAGTGCGATCAGAGTGCTCCTTGGAAGCAAGAATGGCCAGACTGTGTCTTACATATTTCGGACATGGAATCAGGAGAGACCAATCCCTGGAGAAATACAACATGTTTGAGAGAGTGGCAGGTCAATGAGGAAAAGGAAAACCCTCCACCAGGTGGGTTGACACAGTATCTGCAACAAGGGACTTAAATATAAATAAGATCGTGTGCCTGGTACAGAATCAGGAAGTGTTATGATCTGCTGTACATAGGTCGCTATGAGTTGGACTCAACTTGACAGCACCTAACAACAACAACAAAATATCTGTTCATCTGTTGATAGACACTTAAATTGGTTCTGTGTTCTTGGCTATTAAGAATAGTGCTACAAGATACATGATTGAGTAGGTATCTCTGAGGTATGGTGACTTATATTCCTTTGGATATATACCCAGGAGTGATATAGCTGGGTCATATGGTTCTTTTAGTTTATTGAGAAATCTCCATACTGATTTCCAAAGTGGTTGCATTAACTTACATTCCCAGCAGCAGTGCATTAGGATTCCTTTCTCCCTGCACCCCTTGTCAAGCATTTCTTATTTGTGCTGTTCATGTTAACCATTCTGATTGGGTGAGATAGTATCTCAATGTAGTTTTGACTTGCATTTCCCTGATGGCTAAGTATGTTGAACATTTTTTCGTGTGACTATCCTGTGGCATCCAATCCCGTCAGATCTCGGAAGCTAAGCAGGTTCAGGCCTGGTTAGTACCTGGATGGGAGACCGCCTGGGAACACCAGAAGCTGTAGGCTTGGGAGAAGGACCTGGCAATCCCCTCCCAAAAATCAATCTGCCATTGAAAACCCTATGAACAGCAGAGAAGCACTGATAATAGTGTTTCCTCTGTTGTACAGAGGGTCGCTATGAGTCGCGGATACTGACTCGATGGCACCTAACAACAACAACAACAATTGGTCACTTGTATTTCTTTTGAGAACTGCCTGTTCAATTCATTTGCCTATTTTTTGATTTGATAATCTGCTTTTTTGATGTTTAATTTTTTAAATTCCTTATATGTTCCAGATATTAATCCCTATCTGATGTGTAACTGCCAAATATTTTCTCCTATTCCATAGACTGTCTCTTCATTCTGTTAATTATTTCCTTTGCTGTGCAGAAGCTTTTTCATTTCATGCAATCCCATCTGTTAATTCTTGCTATTGTTTCCTGAGCTATTGGGCTGCTTTCCAGAAAGCCCTTGCCTATGCCTATATCTTCAAGTGCTTTCTCTATATTTTCCTCTAGCAGTTTCAAAGTGTCAGTTCTTACATTGTTTTACCACATCACACAGAAGCTGCTTCTAATTTGTTATCTTACCCCAGAAGAACTGTTTCTATAAAATCTTTTCTCAAGTTTAAAAATCTCTCCAACTGGGAGAGATGTATCATCAAGGATCTTCTCATTCCCTAATAAATATTGTATGTTGTCATTTTAAAATCAGTTGGAAATATTAACAGAATCCTATTTGAGAATGGTGGGCTGACTCTCCTGTAGCCAAGAACTGTTGTAGGCTTACAAACATGTCTGTGTTTGAGTTTTTGATCAAACTTGTACCTAGGATAATAATTTTCTTTGAATGTGTTTATAAGCTTGCCAATGTCAAAGTGGTAGCAATAGCCCAAAGTCTGTTGAATGTGTAGATTGAATTGTTTTCCTAGTAATAAGTACAAAATTTTTCTTCTAAAGTGATAGTTCGTAACTGAAAGATATATTATAATTTGGCTTTAGCTCTTATGTTTAGTTAAAAATATCACTTCAGTTTGACACGACAAAAATGGCAGTGTGGCAGAGCAATGTATTTTTTAAATATTGTGGGCTAATAAAACAGTCATAATCAATCTTCCTTAAAAATGCTAATGATGGATTTGTACAAACTGCTAGATGCAGATGATGTCACAGTACCTTGTATATATGGAATTTCAATTATTATAATAAAACAAGAACAAATTTTCACCTGCTTGTTTTATGCACCTTACATGAATTAATTTATTTAATTTTGTTTTAGGCAGAATTGTAACCCCTCAAAGATATCTATATCCTGATTCCCAGAATGTGTGAATATGTTACATGTTTGGAAGATGGGACTTAGCAGGTGTAAATAAGCTTATGGGCCTTCAATTGATGATTTTGAATTTTCTGCATGGACCAAGTCTTGTCACATGAGTCCTAAGAAGCCAAAAACATTCTCTGTCTGAGATCAGAGAGATGCAGCAGCAGAAGCAAGAATGATTCAAAATATGAGAGAGATAGCTTGCCATCGTTGTAGAGGAACACATGGAAAGTTTCAGAAGATACGAAGACAGGATAAAGGCTGACCCCTTGCTGACAGTTAACAAGAATATAGGGACCTCAGTTCTATAACTGAAAAGAACTGAACTTGACCAACAACATAAATATTCTCAGATGTAGATTCATCCTTAGATCCTACAGAAAGGAATCCAGCCTAAACCTTGCTTTTTGGCCTTGTGAGACTCTTGGCAGACAACCTAGCTGAGCCATGCTTTCTTTGGAATTCTGAGCTAAGGTACTTGGGATATAATAAATAGATATTGTTTTAAGATGCTAAGTGTGTGATAATCTTTATGGTAGCGATAAAACAAATGCAAATTTTTGTAGCAGCTTGAAAATTGGCAAAGTTGTATTTCCTGATTTATAGATAAGGAAATTGAGGCTCAAAGAATTTAAATAACATGCCCGTGGACATCAGTGGTAGAGCTGGGATTCTGGTAGGAGAAATTAGTCATTGTATGTCAGAACATATTAAGCGTCTATCAAATCTGAATGTATATGCTCCATAGTAGTAAAAAAAAAAAATTATAGTATTGTAGTACTGGGAGGTTGAACCAGGGGCCTTACACATGCTAAGCAAGTGCTTTACCACTGAGCTCCAACCAACCCCCCGCCTTTTGTTTTTTTATGACACAAGTTCTCCCTAAGTTGTTCAGGCTGCCTGTGGCCTCAAACTTGTGATCATCTTGCCTCAACTTCTCAAGTCATTGGGATTGTAGGCATGCACCACAGCACTTGGTTCAATATTTTTTTTCTTTTTTGTGGTACTAGGGGTTGAACCCAGGGCCTTGTGCTTGAATGCTTTGCAAGTGCTGGACCACTGAGCTGCACCCTCAGCCTATTGTTTTTACTTTTTGAGACAGGGTCTCACTAAGTTTTGCAGACTGCCTCTGGTCTCCAACTTGTGAACCTCCTGCCTTTGCCTCCCAAGCTGCTGGGATTACAAGCCTGTGCCACCATGCCTGGCTTCAAAAAATACTTTTATTGCATAAAGACATAAAGAGTGAACTGTATTCTGACTATATAATAAAGTGGAATGATGTAACATAGATTTGTCTGGAAATCTGTGAGTAGCATGGACTTGGCAAACTTCTTTTTTGTAAGAAGCTAATTTGTTCATAGAAATATTAGTCTAGTTGCTCCAAATGGGGTTGCACAGTTCCAAGTTTCCAACTTGGAAAGTTATATATGTTTATTGCACAAGAATAGGGTTGTACACTTTTCATGTTTTCCAAAGCATCACCCTACCTAATTTCTTTTAAGAGCACTTTCAAGCCAAACCAAGTGTCTCCTAATGTTTTGTTGATTTCCTGTAAAGACTATGACTTCTGTCAGAAATTGCCAACCCTTTGACTTCCTTTTGCTAGGTTTTAACTCTCAGTCCTACAGGGAAAGATATGATGGTAACGTCAGACTCTTATATTTGGAAAAAAACCTGATGGAATTAGTCATGCATCATAAGAAACATTTGCCTCAAAGTTCCTGCAGTATGGATTGCTAGTTGATGGTCATAGTGACAAAATGAAGTTGTAGATTTCTTATGTTGTTGTTGTTGTTGTTGTTAGGTGCTGTTGAGTTAGGTTTGACTCATAGCAACCCTATGTTCAACACACAAAACACACTCTGACACTGTATCATGCCTGGCACTATGTCAGTACTTATCTGCTATTCATAGGGATTTTAATGGCTGATTGTTTTGGGGAGTGAGTTGTCAGTTCTTTCTCCCAAAGATTTCTTATATATCATTGAAAATCAAATGGACCTCATTGTCTGTAATTGAAAATATAGATAGTTTATATTGGTGTTGCTGTCCATTCAAATAAAATTTAGACTTTTTTTTTTGCTTTGTTTTCTATTTTCTAACAAATGCTGTTTGTCTTATATAATTCCACATAATAAACTGTCAATATATGAAGAAACAATTCTGAATGAAATGGGAGGGTCTGATGAACAGTGAAGTTTCTTGAGGTATAAGTTAAATTTATGAATTGATTATAAAGGAAAGAAATCTTACTAAATCAAATTATTCAAATATTTTGGAGCTTTATGATGTGGTAACATAATTATCATGTTTAAATGCTCAAAATTTATCTTATGTACATTCCAACATAGTTTACTTTCTGTAAAGTTTTTACGTGTGATAATCTGCTCAATTAACTTCTTTCTGTTTCACTTGAGTCATTCAAATTATGTTAGTGAAAATTAAAATACTTTAAAATGCAAATTTATTCAAGCAATTAATGAGTGCATTCTGCTTCCCTTCATATTAAATGATGATATATTGAAGTTTTTTTTCTGAAGGTTTTTTTTTCTGAAAAACTAAATTTTTTTCCTACAAAAACAACTTTCAAAGGTTTTTGTCTACCTTTAAGTATCACAATTTCTCTTTCTACTTTTAAACTGATGGTCATTTTGATGTTCCCCTTTATTTGTAGGGAGTTATCTGGATACCCCCAGGGTGGACTGAGAGGGTACCCAGACCCAGGCCCACTTGGCCTGGGCCAAGGTCTGAGCCCTCCCCAGATACTGCCCATTTCCTGCCCTATTCCTCCCACCTCTGGTCACTGTTAACCCAGGAACCTGGACTGGGACCTCCCTAAGAGCCAATATGGCTACCAAAGTCCCAGCTCACCCTTCACCTACTTTACTCCTACCCCTCCCATCAAGCGATCCAAGATGGTCCCAAACAGCCCAGCTCTGGCATGGCCTCCTTCAACCTGATTGGCTGCCCAGAGCCACCAGACTGGTCACTAAGGGAAGCTTAGTGATTGGCCCAGCCCACAACTAAACCCACCAATCCTAAGTGCACTTTTCCAAATCCTCACATGGAGAATGCTCCTCCTGGTACAAGCTGCTCTCTGACTGGTTACACTGTAGTCCACACCCCCTCCCCAGAGTGTATATAAACAGACCGCTGACTACCCCAAGGGCCCTTTTGTCTCTTTCTTCCCGACCACCTTGATCTTGATCATCACACTCCACACCTGATTTTGCCACATTGATCATCCAGACCTTCAATCAAGCCACTGAGAGGTAAGACTCCGAGAGTCAAGAAAGAAGACCTCAGGCAAGTCAAGAAGAACTCTCAATCCCCCCATCCTGGGATAGAGGTGAGAGGAGAAGACGAATGGTGAGAGGCAACGTCATCAGACCATCGGTGCCACCAGCTAAGACATTAGAGCGGTTTGGCACTTTGATGTAGAGCTGTTATTCCATCATAGCAGCAGCAACCCATGCTGCCAGCTAGAGAGCTGTTATATAGAGTTGTATAATCTTTAGACTCTCCCACAGAGGAGCAGCCTAATAAAGTCCATGTTTGTTGTTGAAGGCTCCTAAGGTCCTTCTTGGTGCCACCGATCAGCTCTCGCCCACCCCTAAGGGTCCCCGAGTGAACTATTGTTGAGGCTAAGCTCCATGATCTTTGGCCTGCCAGAGCAGACCCCAACATTTACTGTTGTCAAGAAAGACTCTTAAGTACTAAATAACTTCTCAGGAACCTGTTATATAAGCTTCTCCTTCTCTACATAAATATTGAAATCTTATTCATGTGAGGTTATGGGACAGCTCTGAAATTTTGGGGCAGTACTGAATTAATCATTCTTCAAAAATATATTAATAAAAACTAAAATTTTTGATCATTCAAGACTGAATAAAGAGTGGACCATTTGGAAACAACCACAATCTATTCCCTTCTCTTTACCATTTACAAATTTTTAATGTCTTTAACATATCTTGAAACATGTTAGCAATGACAAAAATCCTGGAATCTATTAAGGCAGATATTACATACTCACGGTACTACTCCCAGTGCAAATCGTGACCTCCACAAGTTTTACAAATATTGACTGAACTATGGAATAGACCTTTGTGAGGCAATAAGTATAAGGAATCAGGAGGACTCAGGAAGAAAAATCATTCCAAGGGAAGAAGGAGTTGGATACAAAAAGATCTTAGTTGCCAAAAAGTCTTAGTCACTGAAAAGAAGGAGAAGCCTGAATTCAACGTGGTGCCATATTTCAAGTCATAGCCTCAAAAATATGAGAGCTAGTGTCTGAGGAGTGAAAATGGCAGAGCAATAGTAATACAACTGGGAGGGACATTTTCTCCTTCTGAACTAGAGATGGGAGGGTTTTGGCAACTACAAGGTTCTGATGTTTCAGCTTGAGGCCAAAGACAGTCTGTATAAACTGACATGAGAGGATGTTTCCTAATGTCTCATTGGGTCCTTAGAAACTCCAGTGGTGCCTGGGGAGACTATTATCTCTGCCTGGTGTAGAGAAATCCCACAGAGGTAAAAGGGGTGGTGTTCAGTATTAATAAGCCAGAGCAGAAGAGGAAAGGGACTGGAGCCCCAATGTGGCAGCTGACCTCACAATGTTTGGATTTGTGGAAACTTGTGTCAGACACTCCCAGTAATATATGAAAAGAAAGAACCCAGGTATGAGTCTTTCATTAGCAGGTTTGGATAAGCTTATTTATAGCCATTCTTGGTACCTTTTTTATGATCAGTTCTCAATAACTATAGATTGTATGATGTAAAGGTAAACTGACAATATTCAATAGAGGTGGAAGAAAATATTGGGAAAATAAAAGTTCAACTGTAACTTTATTTAATGTGATTTTCCATTGACTTCATAATCTGTGTTCATGATTTTAGCATTTTTTAAAAATTGAATTTTTTTGACTGATATATAAACATTATATGTATTTATGGTGTACCATGTGATGTTTTAACACATAATGGGGGGTGCCAAAAATGTATACACATTTTAAGAGATATTATCTATGTCTTACTTTTAGAAATTGTTGAATTGTAGTAATAATGTGTAGTATAACATTCTGGATTATGTTTCTACTATTACATCTGAACAAACATTCTTAAAACAGCAAAATGGAAATTTTTCATCCCAAGATGTGCATACATTTTGGCACCCTCTGTATGTGCATCATATAATGTTTCAATCGAGCTATCTCCTCATTATCATTCTTTTATGGTTAAACCATTCACTTTCTTCTAGCTTTTTGAAATACACAGTATGTTATTGTTATCTATAGTCATCCTGGGCTGGGGGTTAGCTCAGTTGATAGAGTGCTGCTCTGTCCTCTCTGAGGATCTGGGTTTGATCCCTGGCACTGAAAAAATGGGAGAAGAACATGGCAATCTACTCCCGAAGCAATCCCCAAACAATCAGCCATTGAAAACTCCACGAGGTCATTTGATGGCACCTAACAACAACAACAACAACATAGTCATCCTACCGTGTGATAGCACATTAGAACTTCTTACTCCTACCTAATTATAACTTAGTAACCATTGATCAACCATTCCTCAGGCCTCCCTCCCTGTGACTCTCCTCAGCGTCTGTTCTCACCAATCTGTTCTCAACTTCTATGACATTTGAGCCTTTGGATGGATTATAAAAGAATGCATTTTTCAATCACCTGATGGTAAAAGGGAACTATCCCATCTTGTAAAATTCACACATTAATTTTGCCACAGTAGTCAAAGAATATTAACAATTAATGAGTTTAGTGGAAATTTTCATATTCATTTTCTAGGATAATATTCTAAAAGTCAGGAATCTATCTTATTTCTTAACCAGGACAATTTCCTGATTATCAGGTTCTGAATATCAAGATTTTACTTTGTGGTTCTTTGGTTCTAACACAAATTTTAATGAATACAAATATCGTAAAAATATCCAAGAGAAAATAAATATGATGTCAATAATGAAGAAAAATGATTCATTATCGAAAAATATAAACATTACATGTTTTTGCAGCTGCCATATCAACTTTTTTAGTCCTGTAGGAATTACCCTTGATGAAATAAATGAATTAATGTGCAGTTTTGTTTAAAGCCTAATTATTTTCATATGTTCAGGAAAACTCATGTTGAAGACATATATTTGATTATGTCACTTTCTTGTTTAAGACCCCTTGATGATACTTTGCCACCACCTGTTACAGGTTGAGCTCTCCAGTAAGCAGGTGTTGCTAATGCAGGAATCATGTTAGGGAGTGATTTTAGGAAAGGATAGAAAAAGGTGGCATAACTAAGCAGAGGGAGAAATGAGGCTCAGAGGTTTTCTAATGGTCACAGATGACCCTAAGGGGAGATCTAAGGCTGAGATAATCCTTCTGAGTGGTCCTGGAGAAACCAGGTCTTATCCACCCGGTGGATCAGTCACTGAATGTAGAACATTGTTGGAAGGAGGCATGACCTTGGACCTGGCTCTCTCCAGCATCATAGGTAATGCCTAAAAGGACTAACAATTAAAGGCTGAGGGCTAAGGGTTGAGGGAGT
>VMDO01027109.1:0-25732 GCA_007922755.1 Pedetes capensis
CAGAGATGATTTTTCTAATTTTTGTTGAATTATGCCTTTTTCTTATTTGTTTCATGATATAACTAATTAGCTTACTTGTTAGCATTTACATTGTAATTTTCTAGTCTGTTTCACTGATCTATTTCTTGACTTTTACATATGTACTTTACACTTTTAATAATTATTTTATGTTTTAGTATTTGAGAGACCATGCAACCTCCACCTCTTTATGTTTATATGTTATGTTTTAATTTTTCAGATAAGCTTTTCTGAAGAATTTCTAAATATATTTCAAATACATAAACATTTATACTTTTAAAATCATCTTTCACTATTTTTGAGAACTTCAAAAACCACTTATATGGTATTTACAGTTTTGTAAAAGGAAATGACAGTAAATATTATAAATGTACCTTCTACATTTTTTCTAAGTACTTGCTAAACACATTCTTATACTAGACAGCTCACTTAATCCTTAGTTACTCTATGAAGAAATAATAAATTACTCTAGCTCACACCAGTAATCTAAGAATTGGAGAAATGTGTTACACAGGATTCTAGTAAAAGCAGAGCTAAAAATTTTTACAACTTTAATGTTCATTTCATAATATCACATATATCTTGTATCATACTTAAAGAATGAAACATGAGTTTATAGAATATCATTTTATTTACAATGTATATATCAAAATTTTATGTAATTAGCACGAATTTTCATTTTTCCACTTGTTATTTGGATGAGATATTTTAGAATGAAATATTCCAGAAAAGAAGATATGGATACCCTAAAGGCAATCACACAAATTGTGATTTACCTTCAGACTATTATGGAGCTGTAAGTCATATGATTTTAATTAGCTTTTGGTAAATATCTGTTCCTTGTCTTGTCAAATGTAATAACAATAAAATATAATAAAATGTAATTACAATAAAGGTACATCTATTTTCAACACTTAAGTATGTGCATAGAGCACACTAAAATGAAATTCTATGTTCATATTCAAGAACTAAATGTGTAAAAGTTATTGCAGTCTAACGAAAAGATCCCATCCTCTTGGTTCATTTAAGTCAAATCCACAGCTATTTTAGGAACCTAAATCTAATTAATCTTTCAGTAGTCCTATTCCTGCATCCAATGCTTCCAGTTAAAATAAATAATTAGATTGTTCTATGTTGAAATTAATCAAGATTATTTGATTGTTAGCAACAGAAATGTACATGGACCAGGAGGCAGACATTTGAACAGAACAGAAAGCAATGCTTGGTTTAAAGTCAGTAAAGGTGTGCATCAGGGATGTATTCTTTTACTACACCTCTTCAATTTCTATGCTGAACAAATAATCTGAGAAGCTGGACTTTATGAAGAAGAATACGGCATCAGGATTGGAAGAAGATTCATTAACAACCTGCATTATGCAGATAACACAACTTTGCTTGCTGAAACTGAAGAGGATTTGAAGAATTTATTGACAAAGATCAAAGGACACTGTCTTCAGTATAGATTATGCCTCAACATCAAGAAAATAAAAATCCTTACAAATGTGTCCGTAAACAATTTCATGATATATGGAGAAAAGAATGAGGTTGTTCAAGATTTTGTTTTACTTGGTTCTACAATGAACACCTACAGAAGCAGCAGTCAACAAATCAAAAGATGCATTGCATTGAGAAAAGCTGTTGCAAAAGACCTCTTTAAAGTGTTGAAAAATAAAGATGTCACATTGAAGACAAAGGTGCATTTGACTCATGCCATGGTATTTTCAGTGGCATCATATGCTTGTGAGAGCCAGATACTGAACAAGAAACAGGAGAAAAATTGATGCTTTTGAATTATGCTGCTGGAGATGAATATTGAATATACCATGGACTGCATAAAGAACCAACAGATTCATTCTAGAAGAAGTGCAACAAGAGTGCTCCTTGGAAGCAAGGATGGTTGGACTGTATCTTGTGTATTTTGAATATGTTGTCAGGAGGGACTAATCCTTGGAAAAGGACATCATTTTGGGGAGAGTGGCAGTTAAAACAAAAAAGAAGACCCTCAACCAGATGGATCGACACAGTGGCTGCAATGATAGGCTTAAACATAAAAAAGATCATGTGTTTGGCACACTGTTGAGAGTGTTTCATTCTGTTGTAAACAGGGTCTTATGAGTTGGACCCAACCCAACAGCACCTAACAACAACAACAGCAATCAAGATTGGAAATGTAGTGGTAACTAAGAAGTATAGAGATATCTGGATTCGGGTACAATTTGATACAAATATTTGAAAATTATTATTACTAAATTCTCTCTCTGAATCTTTCTATAAGCCTTTTTGTCAATTTATTTATCTACAAAGTATCAGAAAATCCAAAAAGTGTGAGATTTTACCCTCTTTGTATGCTAACAAGGTAAAGTGTCTCAATTTTGACAATGAAATGTTGACAAAGAAATGAAACTACTGGACTAGATACTACTCATGGCACAACTAATCATGTAAATATCATTATAATTCTAAGAATCTCCCTTATGCATAAAGCTCATGGAGGTGACACTGATAAGCTCAATGATGCCCATCTATGCAGAATATCCTGTTTCAGTAGATGAATTCTGACTTTATGGAACCTTTTATATTGAGTAGTTGACATGCCTGTACTTTGCTCTAGACCTCTATCTCTCTTTTCTTGAGACTGTTTACCAATCAAATACATTTGAAAATATAGTCTGAAACAAAAGTCAGCCAGTGTTTTGTCTATGAGATGTGCAGAAATGGGAGAAACCCACAGAGAATTGCCTTCCAAGGGAAGACTTTCTGTGTGAGATAACAACAAAGATCCCTAGTTACATTCAATTTTCTGAGCAATCTCAGAGCAATCTCTTTCAAAAGTCCCTTATAACATTCATATCCCCCAAACACTGTATATATGATGGATCAGAACAGGGCAGTCTGGTCCTCTTTGGAATAGAGTGGTCAGATCAATTCTCTCTGTTGTTTTTTGTTGTTGGGTGCCATCAAGCCCAACCCAACTCATAGCAATCCTATTGTACAAGAGAAAGAAACATTATCCAACCCTGTGCCACGCACATGATCTTTCTATGTTTGAGCCCAGTGTTGCAGCCACTATGTTTCTTCTCATTTTGAGTCATGCCACACCAGCAAAAGGAGGCCCTAAGGGCTTTACTTCATTCCTATCATTAGGATCAGCTCTACCTTCAGGAAGCAACTCTTCACCAGTCATTCCATGAATGACTTCCAGCTTGGAGTGACTCATTTTACAGCACTATATTTGGCAGTGTTTCTCTGCTACTCATAGGATTTTCAATGGATAATTATTTAGGGAGTGGGGTGCCAAGTCCTTCTCCCTAGTCTGTTAGTCTGGATGCTCAGCTGAAACCTGTCTACGATGAGTGGCCCTGCTGGCATCTGAACTATTGATGGCATAGCTGTCAGCATAACAGCAACACACAAGTCCTGACAGTACAAGTTGACAGATATGTGGGGGCTGAAAGACATGTGGAGATCAGATAAATCCCCCCTAAAATATATAAACTCAGAATTGGAGAAAGATGGCTACTCAAAGGTAAATTTTATTATTATGACAGAAAAGAACATATTAAATTTAAGCAAACAAGATGCAAGTAGAGTTTACATCATTTAGCTTTTTCCTCTCTGTAGCTTAATGCTCAATCTTCCTGTTTTTTCATACTATCTTCCTCTTTCATCTATGTGTATCTTATCCTCAGTATCCTACAAAACCATGCCCAGTTGCATACTCCAATGTGAAGTTACAATGCCCTCTTCTCAGCTAGAGTCCTTCTTCAGATTCTTTCAGTATTTTATTGTTTCCTGAACTGTGTCATTTTTAATTCCTGCCTTGCATTATATTATTATATTATTGTTTAGTGTCTTAACTTTCCCAACTAGTCTGGGATCTGCTTCTGAGCAGTACTCTCTGTGACTCTGTGTGTCACCTATAGGTCAAAGCAGATTATAGAGACTTAATATATATGTACAGAATAAAGGAAATAATATTTGATAAAATATCAATCACTTATGTATCTTAACTAGCAGTGTTGGAACAATTACCAGGCCTAAAGTCCAGAGACATTTCTTCTCTTCTTATTTTTGCCACACTCTGGTTTGGCTATGCTGAGCAAATCTATTAACCTCACTGAGGTTTGGTTCTTTCATTTCCAAAAAGGTTAAACTGTGTACTCCTCCTCATATGATTACTGAGAAAACATTATTGTAGTTAGGTGCCATCGAGTTGGTGTCTGACTCATAATGACCCTACATAAAATAGGCAAAACACTATTGTCAGTGCTTCTCTGCTATTCATAGGGTTTTCAATGCCTGACTGGCTTTTGGAAGTGGGTTGTTGGGTCCTTCTCCCAAGCCTACAGCACCTGATGTTTCCAGGCTGTTTCTCATCCAAGTACTAACCAGGCCTGACCCTGCTTAGCTTCTGAGATCCGAAGGCATCAGATGTCACAGTGGTATGGCTGTAGGTATTGAGATAATAATTTGAGGAAATGCATATGACATTATTTTAGAAATGTAAACCACCCCAATAATTAATGAATTCCATTTTCAAATAACTAATGAAACATTTGCATTATATGAATCTGATGTGTTTAATATTAGCAGAATAATTATCAACAAGTAAGTATATATGAATTGAGGTATATGCTCAAAAGTTGTCTGTACAGAGTATACATTTCCTGATACCTCTAATTTCTCCCTCTAGTTTTAATTTCTGAGAATTAAATTTAAGAAAATTTATCTCCATAAGTCTTCATAAAATTTTAAAATCATCAATAGTTAGTACATTGTTAGTAATAATCTGTCATATTATTTTAATTTCTTGATCAACAATGGGATATACAGAGGTAAGCTTTGAAAGGAAGAGAGAAACAATTGTAAAGTAAAACCTTTGCATAAATTTTCCTGAAAGGTAATTTGAAAAGAAACATTGCCAAGAGAAAATGAACACTCAAGAAGACATATATATGTTGCCAAATTAAAAATTGCCTACTTGATAGCTTTGCTTTGAACTGATATTATTAAATAGATCAATTTTCTGTACACCTATTTATTTTAACTTTTAGTTAATTAATTATTAATTATAATAGCACTAGTGTATTGAACCCAGGGCTTTGTGTGTGCTAGGGAAACACTCTACCACTGCCCTATACCCTCTGACCATTTTTTATTTTTTATTTTGAGGGAGGTTCTCTCTAAGTCTCTCAGGCTGCCTCTGTCCCTGAACTCACAATCCTTCTGCCTCAGATGTGTACCACAGCACCTGAATGCATCTATCTGTTTTAGTTCACAGCTTTCTCCTTCAAATTTGGATAGGAAAACAGACATAAAACAAAATGATCTATCTGTTCAGAGAATTCTCTTACTTCAGAAGAGGAATACCATTACTTTTTCAAGGTAGTTAGAAAAACATATCTTTCACTAGGACTGTTTTAGATGTTCTGCTTGCTTCCCCAGTTTTAACTAGAATCTACAAATACTCAAGTTGAAAATTAGCCCTACAAGAGTTATGTGGTTCTTCCAGCTGTAAGAGAAATCAATATAGTTACATTAAATGTCTTTCTAATTAACAGCAAACAAATGCCGTATGAAGAACATTATAACAATGTGATAAAGAAATGTTTATAGTGCTTTGAAATTTTTCAGAAGAATGTTGTTACAAAACAAAACAAGCAAGGGAGCTAACACAGAAAAAAGTCTAAAGTGACTACTTTTTTCCCCACAGAGTTGAGAGCTGTATGGAAACAATTCTGAACTATTTCCTCAGAAACAAAAACTTGAGCCTGTGCTGTGATTCTCAGATCCACAGTATGATAGAGGCCTTCTAATACAGCCCATGATCCCCAGAATCAAAAACTATAAGTGGGATCAAGAAGAATTAATATGGATGATTTGTCAGAGAGAATCTGCCTGCAACACAAAGTCGTTACACACCAGGTTCCTTTATTAAAATGGTTTCCTATGCCTGATTGAAGGCTCCAGGTTGTATTTGAAATTCTTTTAATTAATGTATTATCAAGGAAATGAATGAGACAGTGGTTTTACCTCTGTAGATTTAAGAGAAGCCAGAATGACCAAAACAACTATAAGTTTGGAAGTCTTTGCCAAAATACTTAGAAGTCAGATATCAGAGAACATTAGAGGAACATATTCCAAGACCCCAAATTAAAGAGTCAGTATCTTATTTGCATTCAATAGATAAGAAACATCTCTTTACTAATCTAACTATAACTTTCAGCCCCCTTTCCTGCTTGCCAAAGTCATAAAAAAAATTGGAATGGATTCTTTAGAGGCATGGAATTTGTTTTGATTCTTCAAAATTCTCACTGAAAAAATCCTGAATAGAATTCTACAGTGTGAAAAGAGTATCGTGTTTTTTATTCTTCTTATTGTTGTTTGGTGCCATGGAGTTAGTTCCAACTTATAGAGACCCTATGTACAACAGAATGAGACACTCCATGACACTGTGCCATGCCCAGCACTATGTCAGTGCTTCTCTGCTATTCATAGGATTTTTGATGTCTTCTTAAAAACTCTCAAATGTTGTTCACCTCCTTGCAAAGTTTTAGATTTCCTTATGGTAGTCCTCCAAGCAAAAGCAATTACTTAATGCTATATGCACCTGGATTAAATGTGGAAGTCTAGATTATTCATTGAAAAATAATTATGTTTAGATTTAGGTGTTAAACATCTTCTGTTTGTTAAAATTTCTGAAAGTAGTGATTTTTCAGTTGTCCTGTCAGCTCCTCTTGGACTCTGCAAGCAAATTAAGAGAGGGTTCCCTACTCCCACTATCATACTATGTGACTTTGATTAGTTTCTGCCATGCCTACTCAAAAGTGAAGAAGTATCATCAGTTGAAATTATACTTAAAACATACATTTATACGATAGGGTAGTGATGTCAACAAAATGGTACAAAAAGAGTTTCCAGTATTTATCCCCTTTCAGAAACATCAAGTTGAGAAACTATCCATTTATAAAAATGACTTCACAAGAGTTAAGGAGACTATGTGAGAGATTATAGCATTTGAGTGAAACACAAAAGTTAGAAAAGACATGTGCATGAATGTATCACTCATCTCCCTAGCACAGTGCAGACAGAGATACCCTACAAGAAGGAAGGAGAGAGAAGTGAGTTACAACACTGTAAATTTTGCCCAGTTCTGCCATAGACCCCATTAGCAGGCTGTCCCAGTGAACACTGGATTCAGGCCATCCCCTAAAGATGCAGGATGCAGGTCGTCCAGAACCAGACGGTCTCCATGACCAAAGGCTGAAGACCAACATGGGAGCCTCAGGCCCCACATCTACCCCCATGGGCTAAAGATCTAAACCCACTCCATTGGTAGTTCACTCTAATAGACAGGCTCAAAGCTCACCTGAGTGCCAAGTTGGTCCTACAGATCCAGACATACAGTCTACTCCCATACACCCAGTTGTCAGGCTTCTCTTGTTGTTTTTTACTAGTGCTGTTCACTTGGGTCGAACTAACAGTGATCCTATGTACAATAGAACAAAATTCTCCCTGGCACTATGCCATGTTCAACACTATTGTCCATGCTTCTCTGCTGTTCAAAGGGTTTTCAACAGCAGATTGTTTTTGAGATTGTTTTTAGAGTGGACTGCCAGAGCCTTCTCCCATTTTTGTGGTGCTGGGATTGAACCCCATGCCTCAGAGAGCATAGGGCAAGCACTCTAACAACTGAACTAAATCCCAGCCCAGGCTTACCTTAGCAGACCCCAAAGTCAGGTTGTTACCTGCGGTCCCAAGATCCAAGACTTTCGTACCTTTCAACATAGACACATGGACCTAGAAACCAGAAAACCCATATAGACCCATACTCCACACGTATCAGTATGGACTCGGGTAGGAGGTCATCTCACAGGGACTCAACCACCAGGTTGGCCCCATGGACCCAAGAGTCAGCCTTACCCACTCACTAGCCCACACATTAGGTCAGCCAGCCTATAGACAAAAGCAGCACTCTTACCTGTGGATCATGCCAGGGGACTGACCCAGTAGCTCCAAAGCAGATGACTAATGAAGGGCTTTCATCACCAAAGCCAACTATAAAGACTGAAAGAAGTATATATATCTTCAAATGTATAAACACAAATGCAAAGGCACAAGGATCACAGTCCTAGGGAAACATAACACCACAAAAGGACAAAAACTAAGCAACAGAAACCAATCTTATAGAAATTGAAATCTATGAAATATCTCAGAGAATTCAAAATAATCACTTTTTTTTTGACAGGGTCTTGCTATGTAGACCAGGCTAGCCTGATTTTAGGGGAGCTCAGAGAACTACAAGATAACACAGATTAATAACTAAATGATATCAGGAAAACAATAAATGAGAATTTCGACAAAGAAATATAAACCATATAAGGGAATTAGTCAGAAATTCTGGACCTGAAGAACATAGGGACTGAAATGAAAAATATCATAGAAAGCTTCAATAGCAACAGATTGTCATACAGAAGAAAGAATCAGTGAGCTTATACATAAGTCATTTAAAATTACCCAGAGAAACAACAAAAGAAAGAATTAAAAAAAGATCAATACACATGAGACTTATTGAATATCACTGAGAAAACATATACATGCCCTACTGGAATCCAATACGGAACAAAGAAAAGGAAAAGTCCAGATACCTTATTTTAAAAAATAACAACAGAAAAGTTCCCAAATCTGGAGACAAATGAACACCTAGATCCATAAATTCCAAATAATGCCACATAGATGAAACA
Source organism: Pedetes capensis (assembly GCA_007922755.1). NCBI lineage: Eukaryota > Metazoa > Chordata > Mammalia > Rodentia > Pedetidae > Pedetes > Pedetes capensis. The sequence goes on from VMDO01027109.1 coordinate 8,763, forward strand.
TAAAGAAATCTTCACCAAGACAAATTATAATCAAATTCTGAACAATCAAAGATATAGACATTTGAAAACAAATGTTAACAGAGAACAAGGGAGAAATAGTAGGGGATTGCAATACTCTGCCTTCAACAGTGGGTAGATTATCCAGAAAAAAAAAATACTGCAACAGAGGACATGAACAAAATTATAGATCAAAGAGACCTAATACACATATACAGAAAATTCTATCCAATATCATCAGAAAACACATTTTTCTTTAAGTACACATGAAACATTCTCTGTGATAGATCACACAATAGCCCACAATGAATGATAGCATACCCACTAGCTCTTCCAACTATAATGGCATGGAGCTAGAAATCATTAAACGGAGGAAAATTAGAAAATTCACAAAGATGCAAATATTAAAGAATGCATTTGTAAATTACTATAGGTCAAGGAAAGAATCAAAAGGAGTGCAAACAGTATCTTGAGAGAGAGAACAATGGAAATAGAACATATCAGAACTTTTGGATACCACAAAAACTATTGTAAGATAGCTCATAAAGTCCTACAATAAGAGAGAGAAAAAATCTCAAAAACTCAAATTTATACCTCAAGGAACTAGAAGAAGAAGTTAGGCCAAAATGAGCAAAAGAAAGAAAATAAAAAATCAGAATAGAAATAAGTGAAATCAAAGCTAGAAAAGCAATAAAAAACATCAATGAAACTAAGAATTGTCTTTTGAAAAGATAAATAAATTAATAAACCATTATTTAGTCTAAGGAAAAAGAGAGAAGACTTAAATAAATAAAATTATAATAAAAGTTGAGTCATTACAACTGAAGCTACACAATACAAAGGATCATAAGAGACTACTATAGGCAATTATACATCCATAAATTGTATAATCTTAAAGAAGTGAATAAATTCATAGAAATAGACAACCTACTGAAATAGAATCAGAAATAGAAAACTCTGAATAGGCCAATAATGAGTAAGGAACAAAGCTTCCAATAAGGAAAAGCCCAGGATCTAATGACTTCCCTGCTGAGCTCTACCAAAATTATCTCTCAAGCTCTTCCAAAAACTTGAAGAGGAGGGAACACCTCCAAATTCATTTTAAGATCCCAGCATTACTGCTCTGATACCAAAGCCAGAGAAGTGAAAATCGTAGGTCAATAACCCAGATGAAAGTAGATGCAAATATTCTCAACAAAATACTAGCAAACCAAATTCATCAACACATTAAAAAGATTGTTGTTGTTGTTAGGTGCCGCCGAGTCGGTATCTGACGCATACGAGACCCTCATATGGTTTTCAATGGCTGACTGTTTCGGGATTACCTTGGGAGTGGATTGCCAGGTTCATCTCCCATTTTTACGTTGCTGGGAATTGAACTTGAGACCTCAGAGACTGCAGCGCAGCGCTCTACCAACTGAGCAAAATCCCAGCCCTTGAAAAGATTATGTAAGATTTATTCCTGGGATGCAATGATGGTTCAATATTTGCAAATCAATAATTTGGATAAGTCACATTAACAGAATGAAAGGTGAAACGATCTGACTCTCTTAATATATACAGAAAAAGTAATTGCCAAAATAAAACATCTTTCATGATAAAAACTCTCAACAAATTGGTTGCAGATGTACTTCAATATAATGAAGGTCATAGGTGCCAAGTCCACAGATAATGTCATACTCAATGATTTATCATCTAAGATCAGGAACACAACAAGGATTCCCACCCTCCTCATTTCTATTCTATATAGAAGTTGAAGAAGTCCTAACCAGACCAATTAGGCAGGACAAAAAAGTAAAAAGCATACAAACTGGAATAGAAGAAGTAAAATTCACTCTTTGCAGATGACATGATCTTACATAGAAAAATAATAAAGGCTTCATCAAAGAAACTGCTAAAATTAATAAATTCTGTAAAGTTGAAAGATACAAAATCAATATACAATAATCAGTTGAATTTCCATACACTAATGATGAACTATCCAGAGAAGAAATGAAGAAAATTATCATTTACAATGGAATTAAAAATAAATGAAGTGAAACCAGTATGTCTAAAAGATATCTGTATTCTCAATTTAAGCGGCATTATTCCCAATAACCAAAGTATCAGCTTAATCTAAGTACCCAATGACAGATGAATTCACATATTGCATAGATAGATAGATAGATGATAGATAGATAGAATCTTAAAAAAATCAACACATGCACAATCCATACATATATGTTTGTATGTACATATACATCCACATCCACTGAAATATTGTTCAACCTTTTAAAAGAAGTAAATCTTGTCATTTGCAGCAATATTTATGGCCTCAAAAGTCATTATGCTAAAGCAAAATAAAATAAATACAGAAAGACAATTACTGCATGTATGCAGACTCTGTAATAAAACCCATAAAATCAGAAATTAGAGTAAGGGCTGCCAAGGGTTGGAGAGTAGGGGAAATGCAGCAATGTTAGCAAAATGGTACAAGATTTAGTCAAAGATCATAGCCTTCAATATGGTTTGCAACTGAACATCAACAAAACAAAAATCCTTATGACTGGGTCAGCATGCAACTTCACAATAAATGGAGAAAAGATTGAGGTTGTCCAAGATTTTGCTTGGCTTGGCTCTATAATCAACACCCGCAGAGCAGCGGTCATGAAATCAAAGGATGCATTGCTCTAGGAAAAGCTGTGGCAAAAGATCTCTTTAGAGTATTGAAAAGCAAAGATGTCACATTGAAGACAAAGGTGCGTCTGACTCATGCCATGGTGTTTTCAGTGGCATCACATGATTGTGAAAGCTGGACATTGAACAAGGGAGAGAGGAGAAGAATTGATGCTTTTGAATTGTGGTGCTGGAGACATCTATTGAATATACCATGGACTGCCAAAAGAACCAACAAATATTTCCTAGAAGAAGTGCAGCCAGAGTGCTCCTTGGAATTAAGAATGGCCAGACTGCGTCTTACATATTTTGGACATGTAGTCAGGAGAGACCAGTCCCTAGAGAAAGACATCATGTTTGGAAGAGTGGCAGGTCAACACAAAAGAGGAATCCCTCCACCAGATGGATTGATACAGGGTGTGCAACAATGGGCTTAAACATAAATAAGATCGTTTGCCTGGCACAGAATTGGCAAGTGTTTCGATCTGTTGTACATAGGGTGGCTATGAGTAGGATTCGACTGGACGGCACCTAACAACAACAACAATATGAAAAAGTTCTAGAGACATTAACGTATAGCATTGTGGCTGTAGTTACTAATACTGTATTATATAATCAAAATGAAGTACATCTTAAATGTTCTTACCACAAAGAAAATGAGGAGCTATGTGGGAGGTGCTATATATGCTAATTAATTAGTTCAATAGTCATAATCATTTAACAATGTAAACAATATAAAAATAATATTATAGACCTTTAATATATACATTTTGTGCATTTATTATACCTCAAAAGCCTGGTAAAGATGAAACATACATGTAAACACCTCTATATACACACATACACATACACATATGGACAGCACTCTTTGAATGTATACAGGAAAAATAACCAGATAACAAAAAATGAACAAAAAATTTTGCCTAGACTGAATGCATTCCAATCTGACCTTTTAATCAATGGTGAAAAAGAATCATTAAAATTTTCAGCAGGAGAAAAATCTCAGGTGGGTGCAACAAAGAAAAAAGTTTAAAAAAAGAAATTTATCTGTAAAGACCTACAATAAAAACCACTGTGAAGGTTTTAACAGGAGAATAACACTCCCATATGCACAAGTAAGAATCAATAGACTACGTTAAAATCAACAAGAATGCAAATAGGAACCATTCTAGTGTTTTCTTCAGTTTCTAATTAGATGAGAGAAATAGACACATTTATCAACTGTTCTTTCATGAATCACAGATAGTCATTTTGTTTAGTAAGTTTACAAAACAAGGTTAAAATTTATAAACTACAATTCAATCCATCATATTAATAATTTGTGGTATTATCAAAAAAATCAATAAGTTCTTTTTTAACAGCTCACTGAATTAGCTTATACTAAAAGAAATACCACATGTAGTTTTTTAAAATACTACAAATGACAAATCATGAGGAAAAAATAAACTAAATTCTTCAGAGATAAATAGAATTAATATGCCCAGGGTCCCCACCAAAGCCTGTTGAGATATGGTAATACAAGAATCTCATTCAATATATGACATGAGATAGTAAAGAACTGAAGGATTTGATGGCTTTGAGGATGGGATGGGAGATATAGGAAAAGAATCTTTGTAGTGGCCAAATTTTGCATTATTTTAAAGAAAGCCATAAAAACTAGGCTACAATATGTATATGTGTATAGACATTACAGAATCACCTCCACAAAGAGATGATATCAATTGTGGAATGATTCCTACAGTGAACTATAGCTTTTTGAGAGTTAAATTTAAGTGTCAGTTTAACTGGATTGAGAGATGCCCAGAAGGCTCGTGAAGCATGGTTTCTGAGTGTGGTTAGACTTGCGTTTGCAGTGGAGATTGCCATATGAGTTGGTGGCTGGATGAGGAAAATCCACCCTCTATGTGGGCAGGCATTGTACAATCATCTGGGGGAACAGAGGGAACAAACAGGGGAATTCTCTCTTCTTGGAGTAAGTCACCCTTCTATTCTGAATGTGGACGTCAGAACTCCAACTTCCTCAGGCTTTGAACTCTAAAATTTGGAGACCTCCTGGGACTCTCAGGCCTTCGGCCTCAATCCAAGAATTATGCTGCTGTCATCTTTGGTTCTGAGGCTTTTGAATTTGAACTGAGTCATGCAAGAGTCTTCAGCTGGCATCCAAGAGTCTTCAGCTGCCGCCAGCCTATTTTGGGACTTTTGGGCTTCTTTAAGTGTCTGAGCCAATTCCCCTAATAAATCTCCCATATATCTACATATATACCCAGTCCCCAACTTATGATAATTTAACTTAATGATTTTTTTGCTTCATAATGGGTTTAACAGGGTATTAAATGTATTTTTGACTTGTAATATTTTTGATTTACAATGGGTTTATTAGAATGTGGTCCTATCAGAAGTCAAAGAGCATCTGCCTGTCTATCACATATCTGTTCTTCTATCTAGCTATCTGTCCATTCACTCATGCATCCATCCTATTGCCTTCATCTCTCTGAAGAACCCTCATTAATACATGATTTAAAATATTTTTTTATTTCTATCACTCATAGTTCTGCTGAATGTTCAGAAAGTGGAGCAATATCAGATATTCATAAACCTATACGGGGTATGTCCAGGAGCAACCATTGGCTGGTATTACTTTTGCTGCCAGGAGGAAAGACCATGAAAAATCAAAATATATTTAGAAACATGAGTAGAAAGAGAAAGCATATTAATGTGGACTACAAATAATAGCCAACTAAAAGAGCTATATTTTAACCAAGAATGCTTAGTATCCTGAAAAAAATGAAAAAATCGCAAAATGAGAGTTTGTAAAAGGTATTGAAATTTGCTAAGTAGAAAATAGAACAAAGTGCCAAGTGTAATAATGCAGGGAATCAATGTTAGGTCTTACACATTCACTATTGTGAAGCGGATATAGGAAAATTGCATGTTAATGAGATTTTCAATGTTGTCAAATTATACTTTAGTATTTCAATGAGACATTATAAGGCAACAGGAAAGGAAAAAATGGAAAGGAAACTAAAGATAGACTGAAAAAAATATATGTAGGTTGGAAAATTTAGGGTTACACTTCAAGAAAATGTGCCAGAATCCTCAGTATTTCACAAGGAAACAAACAAACAAACAAACAAAAACTACAGACACAATAGTACAGAAGTAGCTGTTTCCACTTGCTTTAAGCTGAGTGCAAGGACATTTATCCTTATTCCTCAAAATCACAAAGTGAAAGGAAATTTGCAGATAAATAATCAAAAGATATTATATCTTGCAATTTTGTAATTCTGTGAACTTTACATGTATGTTCATCCTTATTCTCCAGTTACTTTAGGTACAAATCTGAGTCATTTGTGCCGCAAATTTAAGATTAAAAGTAGGAAACAGAGTGATGAGATGTCATTCTTGCCACCAGAAGACAGATCATTAGTGATTTATTTCCCAAAGTACAACACCACACTCACAGGAGCCCAGGTAGTATTTATGGCACATGTAGATTAGCATGCAGTAGAGCAATGAAAATAAATGAAAGAAATTAAATTAAAGTGGCTACATTAGGCCAGAAAGGGTGTGCTTTTGACTCTCTGAATTATATATACAAGAAGGAATAGGTTTCATTTTAGAATTAATTAGTTTAATTATTAAGTATGTGGGAAATTAAGAAAAAGAAAATTGAGGACAATAATAATTTTAACTTTCTAATATTAAACAGGCTAATAGTAGAATCTATCAGATAAGAAATAAGAAACCATAACATAAAATCCTTCATAATTAAACTATACAGTTGAAATCTACCAAAAAAAGAAGAAATGAAAAAAATGTTTCAATGGATATTAGCATACCCACTACCTCAAATACTAATGATTTGCTTGTGATAAGACTATTCATAATCTCCTTTTCTAGTTATTTTGACATATACATTACATTGTTGTAAACTATGGTGCCCTACTGTGTAAGGACTCCACGTGTCTTGTCTTGCTGTGGGAGCTTGTGTGTTGCTGTGATGCTGAAAACTACGTCACTAGTATTTCAGATACCAACAGGGCCACACATGACAGTCAGATTCAGCTGAGCTTCCAGACTAAGACAGAGTAGGGAGAAGGGCCCATCAGCTCACTCCTGAAATAATTAGCCACTGAAATCTCTGTGAATGGCAGAGAAGCACTGTCAAATGTAGCACCAAAAATGAGCCACCAAGACTGGAAGGCATTCAGGGGATGACTTGGGAAGAATTCTCTCCTCAAAGTTGAGTCAACCTTAATGATAGGAATGGGGTAAAACCCATGGGACCTCCTTTTGCTGATGCGACACAACTCAGAATGAGAAGAGACATGGTTGCTACGATATTAGGTTCAATCATTAAAAAGATTCTGTTCATGGCATGGTATTGGGGAATGTTTCGTTGTTACACATAGGGTCACCATGAGTTGAATCCAACTTGACCACACCTAACAGCTAAAAATAATTAAATAAATTTAAAAAATAAAATTGTGTGAGAGAACATCAGAACTTATTCTTCCTATATAATTGTAGTTTAATACCCATTGATTACTCCTCATCTCTCCAGTCTACCCCTCATCTCTAGTAATTCCTGTTTAATTCTCAGTTTCTATAACAAAACTTTTGAGTCCCAATTTAAGTGAAATCATGTAGTATTTATCTTTAGCGCCTGGCTTTTTAAGTTAGCATAATGACCTTTAGCCCTATCCATGGTGTCACAAAGTACAGGATTTCATTCTTTTTTATAGCTAAATAGTGCCCATTCTGTGTACGTGCCACATTTTCTTTATTCATCTGTTGATGGACAACTTGAGTTGATTCCATATCTCAGATATTAACAGTGCTGCAATAAACATGGGAGTTTAAATGTCTCTTTGAGATAGTGATTTGATTTTCTTTAGATAAATTCCCCAGTAGTGGGATTGCTAGATCATATGATAGTTCTATTTTTAACTTTTGTTGGTGGTGGTGGTGCCATAGAGTCGGTGTCCAACTCATAGCGACCCTATGTACAACATGTGAAACACTATTGCCAGTGCTTCTTTGCTATTCATAGGGTTTTCAATGGCAGATTGATTTTTGGGAGAACCTTTATCCTGTTTCCCATAATGCCTGTATTAGTTTACATTCCTACCAACAGTGTGTCAATGCATTCCCTATTCCCTTTTCTCCACATCCTCCCCAGCACTTGTCATCTTTTGTCTTTTTGATTATAGCCATTTTCACTGGAATGAGGTGATATCTCACCATAGATTTGATTTGCATTTCCTTTATGATTAAGAATATTGAGCATTTTTTCATATACCTATTGGTCATTTGTATGTCTTCTCTGGGAAATGTCATTACTTTCACCAATTTTTCTTAATTGGAAAATTTTAATGTACAACTTAATGTGTTTCATTCTGACATGTATTTCATTGTATCATTTCCATATATGTGTTTCATTGTGCATTGCACACATAACTTCCCCCTTTCCTGCTTGTGTCCCTCTTCCCTCATCTCCCATCCCCCCACCAATTGATCCCTTTCTACTTGCATGTCTTTTTGTGGGAATATTTTTCAATATCCATGCATCCCAATTATGATTTAAATCCAAACTTTTTTCTATACTGATCTATTTTTTACATTGTCAGCAGTATTACATGGATAATCTAGCCTATCTGCATTATTGCCATCCTTTGGCATTCTTGGTATTATTATAATTATCTCCTGAACTATTAAAGTCGAGCTGTTTACTTTGAAATCAACCTGTCTCTCATTCCTTGCTCCTCTTTGGCCCTCCTCCCTCTCCTATCTTCACCGATCATTGCTTCCTTTTGCTAGATCTTTCCCTCCTTCTTGCCATTTCTTAAATTGTCCCTTCTCCACAAAGTACACATGAGCTTTTTATTATGTTCCAATTTATGTATAGGATTTTTTCCTTCTTTTAAGTTTGGTTCAGCTCCCACATATGAATGAGAACATGTAGTATTTCTTTTGGGGGGCTTGTGTTCATTCACTTAGGATAATTTTCTCCAATTTCATCCATTTTGCTGCAAATGACATTATTTCTTTTTTGGTTTTTGATTGCTGAGTACTATTACATTATGTATATGTACCATAATTTTTTTACCCATTCTTCTGTTGAAGGGCACTTTGGTTGATTCCATATCTTTGCTATTCTGAAAAGTGTTGCAATGAACATGGAGATGCAGGTGTCTCTGTGGTATGATGCCTCATCACCCATTGGGTATATTCCCAATAGTATTATATCTGGGTCATATGGTAAATGTATTTTTAGTTTTCTGATGTACCTCCACATTGATTTCCATTGTGGTTGAACCAATCTACAACTCCACCAACACTATAAGAGGATTGCCTTTTCTTCATAGCCATACCAGCATTTGTTATTTGTTTTATGGATCTTGGCCATTCTTACTGGAGTAAGGTGGAATCTGAGTTGTTTTGATTTGCATTTCCCTAATGGCTATTGATATTGAGCATTTTTTCATGTGTTTCATCGATTTATGAGTTTCTTCACTTGAGAACTGTCTGTTCAGTTCCTTTGCCCATTTGTGTATTGGGTTATTTGTTTTCTTGGGAATTGCTTTCTTGAGTTCTTTATAAATTCTGGAAATTAGTCCTCTGTCCAATGTATAGGATGGGAAAAAATTTCCCATTCAGCAGGGCCTTCCATGACTCTGATTGTTTCCTTTGCTTTACAGAAGCTTTTTAATTTCAAGTAATTCCATTTATCTATTCTTGTTGTGATTTCTTGAGCAATTGGACTCCCATGAAGGAAATGCTTTCCTATGCCTAGATGTTGGTGTGTATTGCCTATCCTTTCTTCTATTAATTTTAAAGTTTCTGGTTTTATGTTGACATCTTTTATTCATTTTGAGTTAATTCTCATGCATATTGAGAGATTCAGGTCAGTTTTCATTTTTCTGCAAGCAGATATCCATGTTTCCCAGCACCATTTATTAAAAAGATTATCCTTTCTTCAATTTACCTGCTTTTCTCCTTTGTCAAAAATCAGGTGGTTATAAAAGCATTGAGTATCTGTGTCCTCTATTCTGTTCCACTGGTATCCAGGCCTATTTTTGTGCCAGTACCAAGCTGATTTTGCTACTATAACCCTGTAGTATTGATTAAAGTCAGTGATCTCATCTGCACTAGTTTTGCAGCTTAAGAGTGTTTTGGCTATACATGGTCTTTTGTGTTTCCATATGAATTTTTTGGATCATTTTTTCTATTTCTGTAAAGTCTGTCATTGGAATTTTAATGGGGATTGAATTATTTCTATAGATTGTTTTTGGTAGGATAGCCATTTTTACTATACTGGTTTTCCCAATCCAGGAGCAGGGAAGTTCCTTCCACTTTTTAGCATTCTCTGCAATTTCTTTCCTTAATGTTTTGGAATTTTCCTTGTAAAGATCTGCAGGATCTTTGGTCAGATTGACAGCAAGGTATTTAATTTTCTGGTGGGCTATCATGAACAGGATTATAGCTGTAATTTCCCTCGCTTCCTGTTTACAGTTGATGTAAAGGAAGGCTATTGATTTTTGCATGTTAATTTTGTATCCTGCCACTTTGCTAAAGGAGTTAATTAGGTCTAAAAGTTTTCTAGATGAGGACTTGGGGTCCTTTAGGTTAAGTATTATGTCCCCTGCCACTAAGGATAATTTGACCTCTTCATTGCCTATCTGTATCCCTTTGATTTCTTTCTCTAGTCTAATTGCCCTGGCAAGGAATTCTATCACAATGTTAAATAGAATAGGAGCAAGTGGACATCCTTGTCTTAGTCCTGATCTTAGAGGAAATGGTTTCAATTTTTCTCCATTTAATATAATGTGGCCTGTAGGTCTATCATAGATGGCTTTTATGATGTTAAGGTATTTGCCTGTTATGCATATCTTCTCCAAAGTTTTTATCATGAAAAGGTGTTGCACTTTGTCAAAGGCCTTTTCAGCATCAATTGAGATGATCATGTGATTTTTGTTTGCAAGCTTCTTGATATGTTGAATTACATTAATCAATTTTCATATGTTGAACCAACCTTGTGTTTGTGGAATAAATCCCACTTGGTCATGGTGAACAATCATTTTAATATGTTGCTCCATTCAGTTTGACAGGATTTTGTTAAGAATTTTTGCATCTATGTTCGTAAAGGGAATGGGCCTATAATTCTCTCTCTTAGATGTATCCTTTCCTGGTTTAGGTATCTGGGTGATGGAAGCTTTGTAGAATGAGTTTTGGAGTGTTCCCTCCTTTTCTACTTTTCAAAATAATTTGGGGAAGACAGGTACTAATTCTTCTCTGAAAGTTTGGTGGAATTCTGCTGTGAACCCATCAGCTCCAAGGCTCTTCTTTGTTGGGAGACTTTTTATTACCTTTTCTGTTTCAGCATATGTAATGAGTTTGTTTAGGTCACTTATGTCCTCTGGGGTTAGTTGTAGTAAGTCATATGTGTTAATAAATTTGTCCATTTCTTCTGTATTTTCATATTTTGGGGTATACAATTTCTCCTAATATTCCCTGATGATTTTCTGTATTTCATTGTAGTCAGTTGTTATGATCCTTTTTTCATCTCTGATTTTCATGATGTTGGCTTTTTCTTTTTTCTTTTTGATGAGACTGGACAGGTCTATTTTATTAATCTTTTGAAAGAACCAGCTCTTAGTCTCATTAATTTTTTGAATTATCTTTTTAGATTCTAATTGAGATACCTCTGTCTTGATCTTGGTAATTTCTTTCTGAGTGTTCCCTTTAGGATTGATTTGTTGTTGGCTTTCTAGCATCTTAAGATGTATCAGTAGGTCTTTCATTTGGCTCTTCTCTACCTTATTGATGAAGGCACTTAACGCTATAAATTTCCCTCTTAGAACTGCCTTTGCTGTATCCCATATGCTTTGGTAGGATGTGTTTTCATCATCATTTGATTGCAGAAATTTTAAATTTCCATTTTGATTTCTTCAATAACCCATTGAACATTCAACTGTATATTATTTAGTCTCCATGAATTTGTAAAATTTCTGTTATTATTCTTGCTTGGAGTTCCCAATTTATTCTGTTGTGGTCTGATAAGGTACAGGAGATAATTTCTATTTTTTTGTAATTGAGGGAATTTTTATGTACTAAAATATGGTCTGTCTTGGAGAAGGTTCCATGTGGAGCTGAGAAGAATGTATATTCCTCATCATGTGGATGGAATATTCTATAGATATCTGTGAGATCCAGTTGGCCTAGGGTGCAGATTAAGCTCATCATTTCTCTATTGATTTTGATGACCTGTCTCTTGGCAAAAGTGGGGTATTGAAGTCTCCCATAATTATTATGTCTTCTTTAGGTAGTCTTTTATTTCCTTTAACATGTATTTTATGGAGCTAGGTGCCCCAGTGTTTAGAGAGCATATATGTAGTAGCCTTATTGGTTCCTGTTTGATTGTTCCTTTTAGTAAAATGTAGTATTCTTCTTTATCTCTTCTAATTAGTTTTGGATTGAAGGTTAATCTATCTGACATTAGTATTGCAACATCTGCTTTTTTTTGTTTCCCCTCTGCTTGGTATGTTGTTTTCCAGCCCTTAATTCTCAATCTATTGCAGTCTTTGTGGGTTAGATGAGTCTCTTGGATGGCACATATCAAGGGTTCATACTTTCACCCATTTTTAAATCAAGTTATTCATTTTTTCCTTTTGGCTTTTTCAATATCTTTATATAATCTGGATGTCAACCTCTTGTCAGATGTATAGTTTGCAAATATTTTCTTCCATTGTGTAGGCTGTCTCTTCACTCTGTTGATTATTTCATTTGCTGTGCAGAAGAATTTTTGTTTTATATAATATCTCTGTCTATTCTTGCTTTCACTGCCTGAGCTTCTGAGATCATATCCAAAAGTCCTTGCCCAGTCCAATATTAGGTAACATTTCCTTTATGTTTTCTTCTAATAGTTTCTGCTTTTAATTTAAGACTCTAATCAATTTAGAGTTAATTTTTGTAACTAGTGAGAGATAGGGATCCAGTTTCATTCTTTTTCACATGGATATCTGATTTTCCCAGTACCATTTTTTGAAAATACTATCATTTCTCCACTGCATGTCTGTAGAAATGTTGTCAACAATAAGTTGGCTGCGGTTGCACAGGCTTATTTATCATCTCTCTACTTTATTCCATTCTCTATGAGTTTATTTTTTAGGTTAGTACCATGTTGTTTCTGCTACTATACCTTTGTAGTACATTTTGAAGTCTTGTAAAAATCTTTTCCAGGAGTTTTGTTTTTGGAGCTATCACAAATGAAATCAGTTTCTTGATTTTTTTCAGATAGTTCATTATTAGTATATAGAAATGTCACTGATTTTATATGTGGATTTTATATCAGGAAACTTTCTGAATTTATTTATTAGTTCTTATAGTTTTGGGCAAGCTGGGGTTTAGCTCAGTTGGTAGAATGTTGCTCTCTCCTCTCTGAGGCCCTGGATTCAATCCCCAGCACCACAAAAACAAAAGAAGGGCATTGCAATCCACTCCCAAAGCAATCCCAAAACAGTCATTGAAAACCCTATGAGGGTCGCTATTAGTTGGACTTGACTCAACAGCACCTAAAAACAACAACTTCTGGTAAAATCTTTAAGGATTTCTGTGTAAGATCATACTCATGTATTCTAAAATAAAAATAGTGTTAACTACTTGTGATGGTGTAATACTAGTGTTCAGGAAGCTGAGGCAGAAGGCTTACTAGTTCAAGGCCAGCCAGGGCTACATAGCAACATTTTACCTCAAAGAAAAAAAAAAAGTAATGGGTTCTCCCATCTGGAGCAAAACTGACACTTCAGAATGATTCAAAGAAAAGCACAAAGTCATGTTTGTCACTCTGAGTACCCCTTAATCACCCTACCCCACCCAGCATGCTGCACTTATGATATTTTTTTTCAATGTGAGAAGAATGCATATGCTGTCTTCTGCTCAGGTGATAACACAGATAGAAACCCTGTTGCCACTGTGAGTCAGTCCTGCCCAGCATGACATGCAGGAAACACTTCTTTTGTTTGATTAAGTGACCTTCAACTACATTGATTGAGAATGTTTTATCTGAATCATCAACATAGGCCTTTGAAAAATGAACTGGTCAATTTTGCATTGAGGTGAGACAATAGTACTAGACACAATTACTCCACAAGCAACAAAGTTGCACAATTATAGTGAAGTCAGACTAGAAACACAGAAAGTCACTGGAGATAATTCAATGTAGAAAATGTCTAACAATGTATTTGTGTGGCATTGTAGCTTGAAGATCATTCACCCAAAACTTTAACATCTATCTGTATAGAGTTTCAGAGGCAGAGAGAAGGGGAGAGGGAGAGGGACAAGGGAAAGGAGAGTGAGAAGGAGGGGGGGGGAGTAATTTAATATAAAGTCATGGAGTTCGTTATTTTTCTTATTTGCATTGGCAAAGAGAAAACAAGTAAGTAAATATTTTTCTTTACATTTCTGCTGAATTTTAGTTTTAAAGCACTATCATTGTAAAACCAGACTACAGAATAGCCTGCAAAAAACCCATCGTCTGGCCATTGACTTCTCCATAATAAAATTCCAGATTGTAGTGAGTTTCATACCCTGAAACCACATTGGGATAATTACCTATAGAAAAGCCAACCTTCTATAGAAAGGTTAAAATGAAGTAGCTCTGCATACTTTATACCTGGCAAGTACTTTCTCAATAAGACCTCAATAGCCCAGGAAATAGTACCAAGAATTGACAAATAGGATTGCATAAAAGTAAAAAGCTTTTGCCCAGCAAAAGAAATGATCAATAGAATAAAAGGAAAGCTTAAAGAATAGGAGAAAATCTTTGCCAAGTATACATCTGACAGAGTATTAATATCTAGGATATATAAAGAACTCAAAAAATGAAACACAAAAAAAACAATTCAATTAATAAATGGACAATGGAACTAAATAGAAAATGCTCCAAAAAAGAAATACAAATGGCCAATTAACATATGAACCAATGTTCAACATTCTTGTTTTGTTGTTGGGTGCCATCCAGTTGGGTCTGACTCATAGCAATCCTCATAGGGTTATCAATGGCTGATTGCTTTGGGATTGCTTCCAGGAGTAGATTGCTACATCCTTCTCTCGTTTTTGCAGTGCTGGGGATTGAACCCGGGTCCTCCATGTAGCAGCACTCTACTACCTGAGCTAAATCCCAGCCCTTAACATCCTTAGCCATCAGGAAAATGCAAATCAAAACTACACTGAGATTCCATCTCACCCCAACCAGAAGAGCTAACATCAACAAAACAAATAACAAAAGCTGGTGAGGATGTGGAAAAAGAAAACCTTTCACACTGTTGGTGGAACTGTAAACTAGTTCAACCACTATGGAAGCAGTATGGAAGTTCACAAAACTAAAAATAGAACTGCCTTATGACCCAACTGTACTGATCCTGGATATATACCCAAAGGAAGATAAATCTTCATGGCAAAGAAACAACTGCACTTCTATGTTTATTACAGCACTGTTCACAATTAAAAGGGTATGAAATAAGCCCCGATGTACTCAACAGATAAATGACTTTAGAAATGTGGCTTATATACACTATGAAATATTATTTAATCATAAAGAAGAATGATATTAGGTCATTTCCAGCAAAATGAATGGAACTAGAAACCATAATTTTAAGCGAAATGACTCATACTGGAAAAGAGAAGTACTGCATGTTTTCACTCATATGCAGAAATTGGATATACTTTAAAGAATATATTCA
Organism: Pedetes capensis; assembly: GCA_007922755.1. Classification (NCBI taxonomy): domain Eukaryota; kingdom Metazoa; phylum Chordata; class Mammalia; order Rodentia; family Pedetidae; genus Pedetes; species Pedetes capensis. The sequence continues at coordinate 24,158 of VMDO01027109.1, forward strand.
ACTAGAGAAGTTAAATAACTGGTCCAAGCCATGTACATGCATATATAGTACAAAAGGACTCATTGGGGGGAATGAATGGGAAAGGGTAGGAGAAGGGACAAGCGAAGGGGAGCAACATAGAGGGGGAAAGAAGGAGAGAGCAAGTGCAAAGTACAGGATGCCACTCTCTGAAAATCCCATAATGAAAATCTTTATACTATGTGCAATTTTTAAAAATCATTCTATGTCATGTAAATATGTACAACTACTATTACATGTTAATCAAAAATTTTAAAAATGTTTAAGGAGATGGAACTACCCTGATCTGATTATTGCACATTGTATATATGTACTGAATTGTCACTCTGTACCCATAAACATGCAAGAAAAAGAAAATAGCTCCTAAATTATTATAGCCATTGTCACTATATGTATAGAGTAATCATGGTTGCACCCATGGAAGTAGAGGTGAAGTAAATAATCGATGTCAATGCACTTGTGCTGGAAAATTAGCACTTTCAAAACATTTGAAAATCATGAAGAGCCAGGTGTGGTAGCCCACCAGAAATCCCAGTGGTTGGAGAAGTGGAGGCAGGAGGATTGCAAATTTGAGTCCAGAGGCAGTCTGAGTTACTGAGCGAGACCTTGACTCAAAACAAAAAATAAAAATGGGCTGGAGGTGCAGTCTAGTGGCAAGTATGTGTAAGGCCCTGGGTTCAACCCTGAAGAACTATGGAAGGAAGGGGAAATCAAGAAGCTAGGGGCTTGAAATTTCAGTGCCTTTTGTCTTTTTTGCACAAAAGAATATTAACTTTACATTTCCAAGAGAGAGTAAAAAATAAAATGGAGTGCTCACTACCTGTTTAACACCTCTACTTCCCTGTAATGACAGTATCACCATTCTGGAGATAAGCTTTATGTCAGCTGTTGTTGTTGTCAGGTGCCGTCGAGTCGGTATCTGACTCATAGTGACCCTCATAGGGTTTTCAATGGCTGACTGTTTTGGGATTGCTTTGGGAGTGTATTGACAGGCACTTCTCCCATTTTTGCCGTGCTGGGAATTGAACTCGGGTCCTCAGAGACTGCAGTGCAGCGCTCTACCAACTCAGCTAAATCTCAACCCTTATGTCAGCTAGAGATGTTAAATAACTGGTCCAAGCCCCATCAAAAAGCAAAGTCAGATCCTGAACTGAACTTTGAAACTGGAGGGATTCCTATTCCACCTCATGAGGCATTGCCTATCTCTTCCTCAAAGTCTCTCCCCAGACCCAAAAAGAAACATAACAATCTCTACAGGAGAAGATGGCAAATTTATTTGAAATTTATCTTCAATTCCATCCAATCTGTAGCCCAGCCACAAGGACAATGTCAGGTTATAGCAGATCACCAGAATTCTCTAAAGTGGTTGTTTAGAGTTTATATTCACTATAATTACACAGAAGATTTGTTTAAAGTACAACTCTCCCCCCTTCTCTAGGAAAATGAGAGGAGTAACTTGAGTCTTGCTACTTACTCCTATTCCTCCAGGCACTAACTGGGTTCTTTTCAACAGATCACTTAATTTGCCAAGACTTGTAGTAAGAAAACACATGTGGA
>VMDO01027110.1:0-25752 GCA_007922755.1 Pedetes capensis
GGCCTTGTGGTGTTGTTGGATGGGTCGGCTATCCAAGGGCAGAACCAGCCAGCTGTCTGGGCTTTGGAAGATCACAGTTTCAGCTCTAGCTTTGCCCATGATAACTTCCACAGGGGGCTACAACTTGCCAGGCCTTGAGATTCAGCTGCCATCAAATTATGTGGGCTAAAGCCATACCACCATGGCATCCGATCCCATCAGATCTTGGAAGCGAGGTAGGGTCGGGCCTGGTTAATACTTGGATGGGAAACCACTTGGGAACACCAGGGGCTGTAGGCTTGAGAGAAGAACCTGGCAGTCCACTCCCAAAAAGCAATCAGCTATTGAAAACCCTATGAACACACGTCTGTAATCCCAGTGGCTTGGGAGGCGGAGCCAGGAGGATTGCAAGTTCGAGACTAGAGGAAGTCTATGTAACTTAGTGAGACCCTGTCTCAGGAAGTAAGCAAAAAAAATAAAAGGGCTGGGGGTGCAGCTCAGTGGTCCAGCACTTGCAAAGCATGCAGGCGTGAGGCCCCGGGATCAACCCCCAGTACCACACACACACACACACACACAAACCTATGAATAGCAGAGAAGCACTGACAATGGTGTTTCACCTGTTGTACATAGGGGCAGTATGGGACAGACACTGACTCCACGGCACCTAACAACAACAACAAAATTATGTGATTGGACTAAGTGGTGTCACGGTGTTATTTTGGGCTGGAGAAGATGAGCACGTGGTAAGTTGACTGGCCAAGTGAAATGAACTGAGCTGCCACTAAGTGTTTGTAGTTGTTAGTTACCACTGAGTTGGATCCGACTTATAGGGACCGTCCTGGGGTTTTGAATGGCTGATTGTTTCGGGATTTCCTTGGGAGTGGATTGTCACATCCTTCTCCCGACTAAGTGTCTAGCACTGCGCAAAGCCCAGTGGCAAATGGGGGAGGGTCCTGCCCTGAAGGAGTCTGTCAGGGAAGGCAGATGTTAAAGGAATAATCAAAGGTGGCTGACAGGCGTGACAAAGGAGTGTTACGAGAGCAGGTGGAAGGGAGAATTGAAATTAGGAGGAAGCAAGGACGAGCGGCAGCGTGTCTGCCTTGACTCGGATGTGACGCTTCAGGCAGGGCTGGGGAGAGCATGGCAGGCAGAGAGCGGCCTGTGAGAGGCAGGCTCTGAGGAGCGAGAGACCAGCAGGGCGTGCCTGAGGAGCAGAAAGCCAAGGAGGGCGACGAGGCAAGGTGGGACAGAGACCCCCGGGGAGAGGGACGGGAGCTGAAGCAGAGGTTGGTCAAGGGCTGGGGACTTGGTCCAGGGGAGCCCCCCAAGGGCTTGTGATTGGCAGTGGCGGAGCTGGGTTCCTGCCCAGCTCCCCTGGCCTGTAGTTTATCAGGCAGCCTCTGACCCCCAGTCCCTCTGGATCCCCAAGGCTACACCGAGGTGACCTGGGAAGCCAACAAAGCAGATGATGTGTCATGCATTCTGAAACCTGCTCCCGCACTCACTGGGCAGCAGAGAAATTTTTATGAGCAGCTGCTGCAAACAGAGCAGCCACTGTCCAGGAAAAGGTGGGTTCGCCAGGGGATCCCGGACAGCATTCACATCAAAGTGAGACCACAAGGAAGCCAGCCTGATGCAGGCGAGGCCAACCGGCCAGCAGGTCAGCCCTCGAGGGACCTCCAAGCTCTGCTGGCCTTCGAGCCCTCAAATCCCACTGGTTTTCACCTCCCACCCCCATGCCGGGGCCAGCTCTCCTCCTTTCCCACCTGGGCTAGGCCAGGTGGCCTCCTTCCACCCCATCCTGCGGAGAATTATTTTCCACTCAGCAACCAGAGGGGTTGTTGCAAACGCTGACGTCATCACTTTCCCCTCACTGAAAATCTTTTCATGATTTCCGGCTGCTCTTTTTTTTTTTGCTGTACTCGGGGTTGAACCCAGGGCCTTGCACTTGCATGCTCTGCAAGTGCTGGACCACTGAGCTGCACCCCTAGCCCATTTTTTTACTTTTTGAGACAGGGTCTCGCTAAATTACACAGACTGCCACTGGTCTCGAACTTGCGATCCTCCTGCTCTGCCTCCCGAACCACCGGGATTACAGGCGTGCGCCACCGTGCCCGGCCCAGCTGCTCTTAAGTAATGAAGTCTGTGCCCTGGCTGCGCCTCTCTCAGGTGCCTCTATGGGGACCTCCTCCAGCCATACCAGCCTCCTTCCTTCGGGTCTTTGTGCTCAGCACCCTCCCTCCTGTTTGCCTCTCCTCGCCCAGTTAACCTCTGTCCATCTTCTGATCAGCTCCAACATGGTCTTCTCTGACATTCCTGTCCAGGCCAACTAGCCCTGCTGGTACCTGACGCTCCCTGCGCTTGTCATTGCTGTACCATTAGACTTGTGACTTGGGTTAACATCTGTCTCCTCCCAGAGCACACGCTCCATGAGCTTAGGGACTATGCTGGGTTACGCCCTCTACCCCCTCCCCAGCACCTTGCAGAAGAGCAACACTCATTTGTTGACTGACTGACTGAATGAATGAATGAATGATGCATCTTCCCGTAAGTGCTGAAGCATGAGGGTCTGGTCGTGGACCTCTGTGTGGCATGGGGGACTCCAAAAGAGGAGCTGAGTCTCTGGTGTTCATGTGAACTGAGAATAAGGGGAGACTCACCCCCTCTTCCCTCCCCCCTCCCCAGCCTCATGTTTGGGGAGGTGTTGACCTCCTCCAAAAATAAGGGGAGGTGTTGACCTCGAGATGACACACGGAGCTTATGGCCCCCTCCAGAGGTTTTGCAGGTCAGTGGTCACTGCCATACCCTGCGGCTGTTTGTAGCAGGCTGTCCTGCAGAGCACCCTGCATGGCTCCCACAGGCCACCTGTAGGGTCCCTGGAGAAGGCGGCCTCCTCCTCCCTCCTGTTGGGCCCGGCACCCTCCAGGCCCCAAAGCCTAAGTCCCCTCTGGTCTGGCTCTGCTTGTCAGCGGAGCTTGTTCTCACTGTCTCAGAGCCTCCCTGAACCCCCAGCCCGCCCTCCTCTGGGATGGGAGCCGGCCGTCAGGCAGCCCCGTCCCTTCACGGCTCTTGGAGGCGGCGTGGTGCTGTCTGGGAGGAGCAGAGGGTGCCTTCCCCTCCCTCTGCACCTCTGCACCTCTGCACCTCTGCTGGCTGCTCCGGTGGCCCCTCAGCACCAACCTAAGCCCAGTGAGGGGAGCGCCTTGGTCACGTGCAGGAAGGCAAGGGGTGCCGGCAGCCTTGAAGTGGGCGCCACGGCCCCTGCTCCACCCTCCCCGCAGCTAACTCCCCAGTGGACCTCTGAACCCAGAGCCTGCCAGCCCTGGATGACGCTCTGGGCTTAACCCCTGACCTGAGCTGTCCAGGGCTGGCCTGTCCCTGGAAGCTGCCCCCTCCCCCCCATCCCCACCCCGGACAGCTGGCAGGCTCACCGGACAGCAGCCACTGCAGCCTCTGCACGTAGCGCCTCATCACCTTCTCCACACACGCGATGTATACCTCCATCTCCCGCAGCGTCCACAGGATGTGCCTTACCACGCCCTGGGCAAGGCAAAGACCCCCCCCATCGGCTGTTTCCTCAGAGTCTCATCACCCTGACATGGTTTATTCCAGGGTAATCAACACCTCCCCAAACATTTGCTAAGCATACATTTTTGCTTATTTGTTTGTTGTTGTTAGGTGCCGTCGAATCAGTATCCGACTGTAGTGACCCTACGTACAGCAGGAGAAACACTATTGTCAGTGCTTCTCTGCTGTTCATAGGGATTTCAGTGACGGATTGCATTTTGGGAGTGGGTTGCCAGGTCCTTCTCCCAAGCCTACAGTACCTGGTGTTCCCAGGCGGTCTCCCATCCAAGCACCAACCAGGTCCGACCCTGCTTAGCTTCTGAGATCAAACAGGATCGGATGCCACAGGGCTACCGCTGCAGGCATTTGTTTGTTTAGTCATTCATTTATTCACTTGTTTTTTGTGGCACTGGGGACTGAAGCAAGGTCCCTGCATACTTTGCAAATGCTGCACTTCCAGCCCACTGAGCTGCACTTCCCGCCCACTTTTTATTTTTGATCTTGAGACAGGATCTCATGAAGTTAGGCAGGCTGCCTTTGGCCTGGAACCTGCAATCTTCCTGCCTCTGCCTCCAGAGTGGCTGGGATTACAGGTGTGAGGCATCATGCTCAGCTCATTTGCTTATTTTTTGAGATAAGATCTTGCTATTTATCCCAGGGTCATCTCAAACTTTTGATCCTCCAGCCTTTGCTTCCTGAGGGTGGGGATTACAGGTTTTCATCACGGCACTTGGCCCATTTTTACTTAAAACCTCTTTTTTTTCTGAAGGGAGCCATGGTGCACACCTGTAATCCCAGTGATTTGGAGGCTGAGGTAGGAGGATTGCATGTTTGAGGCCAGAAATGGCCTGCAAAACTTAGCAAGGCCCTGCCTCAAAATAAAAAATAAAAAAGGGGCTGTGGATGCAGCTCAGTGGTAGAGCACTTGCCTGGCATGCAAGAGGCCCTGGGTTCAAACCATTAGTACTGGAGAAAAAAACAAAACAAAACAAACAAAACCTCTTTTTTCCTTTGATTAACTTAATTAGACTCACAGTCCTATGAAAGAGTGGGAGAAATAGGATAGTAGTTGTATGACAAACGTGGTCACTAATGATAAAACCCAATATCTCCAAGTTTTAAAACCGACACCCCTCCCTTTCTTTTCAAGACAAGTTCTGTCAGTGTAGCCCATGTTGGCCTTGAACTCGTGATCCTCCTGTCTCTGCCTCCCAAGTGCTGGGATTTTGCCATGCCTGGCTTAAAATAGAAAACCTTTTAATGCCGGGGTGGAAGGTCCGTTCATTTCAGACTGAAGGATGACCTCCGATGGAGAGGGGTGGCTTGCTAAAATGCCTGTAAGTCCTTCTAGGGGATAATTTTGAATTTTGTGGCTGCTTTTAGTTCTAATGTTGATAATGTGGTATGAAAGGGCAAGGAGGGAAATGACAGATTTTTGTTTTGTGCTAAATGTATTTTTTCCATCATCCAAGCAATGAAAAAATAATCCCCGCCCCCAAAGTAGAAAATGGAGAACCCCTTGCCTCGTGTAATAACTCCTGTTTGCCGCCAGCCTCACACAGCCATCATCAGTTCTGGGGGTACCAAGGTCTTTGGGTGGGGATGTGCATGGCATGTGTCACTAAGGCTGGCTCCCAGGGGCCCATCTGCCCTGGCGCGGGATCCCAGGGCCTCGAGGGCATGCCTTCTCTTCCAACAGGATCCTGGACCTCCTATTGGTGGACAGGCAGTCTCCCTTTGAGGGGTACGGCTCTTAGAAGCAGCAAGGGAAGCCAGGATACCTGGTCGGCTCTCTGCCACTTGCAGTAGACAAGAGGCAAGGAGCTGAGGAAGGAAGAAAAAAAGTAACAAAACTCCGTGACTTACGTTGATCTCTACGCTGGGCAAGACGCTGCAGTGTTTGGCCGAGGCTGACCTCGGGGCTGCATTTTGATGGCTGCAGCTGGGGCCCAAGCACCGGGAGATCTCCATCTTCAACTTTTTCAGCCCGTAATTGGCCACCCACTGTCAAGTAAAGGAAGGCACTGTTCTTTAGGCAATTCGGGCTGCATCAAGTGGTCGTCTGTGAAAACCTCGCATTCGAAATCCTCTTGTGTTGGAAATGTGGGGTTCCTGGGCCCTCAGTGAGCATCCATCACACACGGGTTCTTCCCCAGCTCTGAGAGAGAGGTGCGTAAGAAATGGGGAGCTGGAAACAAAATGTATTGAGCACCTCCTTGTTCCTTATCTAGTGGACATTGTTGCTTCCTCCGTGTCCATTTTAAATCTATACCGCAAAATTTGGTGTCCAAAATTTGCTTAGTGTAAAGTCCAGACTCTGAACCAATCAGGATAACCTCAGGATTCTTGTCACAATTCGAGATGCCAGAGTGGGCAGGTCCACACCAATCAGAGCGTGGAATCGAGGACTGGCCCAATCAGAACTAATCTCAGACTTTTATTGGATGGTTGTGGAAAGAAAGAAGATATAAACAATAAGGGGCATTTCTGTTGCTTGCAACCAAAAGAATCTGACATCAATTAGTATTTTACACAAAATACACTTTGTTTAAGCCTCACAACAATCTTGATAGATGGTGCGATTGTCTTCACTTTACAAACAGACATTGAGTGTAGCTATGACTTCCCTAAGGTCACCAAGTTAGGAAGTGGGAGACCCAGCTTTTGAACTTGAGTCTATTTCACTGTTATCCTATCCGCTCTCAGTAAGCAGTCTTTCTTAGCTTTTTCCTCTTCTTCAGGTATGCCCGCCCTCTGAGAACTCATGGTAGGTGGAAGGAATTATTGTCTAGGGGATATGCATGCTGGTCCCGACAACTTAATACCTCTTGACTTGAGCAAACTGCATCCTTTCTGGGCAGCTCAATAGAAGAGCTGGTCCTTCTTAGGCCCCTTCTTTGAGGGTATTTCTTGTGCACGGAGCCTAAGAGAAACAGAGTGAGGTTACTTCACGCACGCCTCCCTTCCCTCCTCCTCCTCCCTGCCACACCTCCCTGTCTCGGGTCAATTTCTCCACCAGGAAGTCAGCTGCCGAATTTCTCAGATGCAATTTGCTGGCAAGGCAGAAAGGGAGGCTACTAGGTGGATGGGGAAGGCTGTTCCGGGCCTCCCTCACCCAAGTAGCTCCCGGGGTGGGGCCATTTCATAGCAGTGGGTCAGGCTGGCCCCGGGGAATCTTTACCCCTTCCCCATCAGCCTCACAGCAAAGGAAACTGCCCACTGTGGACGGCACCACACTCAGCTAAGGGAGACCCCAAGGACTCCAAGACCTCGGGAGACCCCAAGGCCCGAGGGAGCTCTCAGCCTCGGTACTGACTCTTCTCCTTCTCTGGCACTGTCATGATTTGGCATGTCCCTGTCCCTAGGCTGGGAGAGCCAAGTTGTTTGGGGACAAGGCTGCTCTGGAGGCCTTCAGGGGTTCGCAGGGGTCTCCCTCCACGGGGTCTGCTGTCCTTAAAGTTCTCCCAGGGACAGACCCTTGTGCCCGGCAGCTTGCCCGTGCTATTTCCGGTCTCTGTGTGGAAGAGGGAGAAGGCTGTCCCTGCTGCCTTGGGCTTGCTCCTCCCCCTCTGTTCTTCCAGCCCTTCTTTCCCATGTGGGGTTGCGACTGGAGGACATTGGGCAGGTTGGCTGGGGCAGCCTCGTGGGTTCCTGTGACAAAGCTGCGCAGCCTGGCTTAGAGATGTCTCCATTTCAGCTATAGACCCCACTGCTGGAAATGGGGCTCTGAGATGGCTCAGGTGCACCCCTGTATCTGCTGCAGGTCTCCTGGCTCACCTGGACCAGTAATAATGAGCGCTACCATCACTGAGTCCTGGTACTTACTGGTGCTAAGTATATGTGTGCCCTGGCTCATTTCCTCCTTGCCCCCCAGGTTACAGATGAACTAGTAGGAAGTAGAGGGAGCCGGGTGTGGTGGCGCACACCTGTAATCCCAGTCCTCGGGAGGTTGAGGCAGGAGGATAGAGAGTTAAGGGCAGCTCAGGCCACATGGTGAGTTCTAGGCCAGCCTGAGCTACAGAGTGAGACCTTGACTCAAAAAGCCAGAAAAACAAAATGAAAACAATTCCCAAAAGTGTATATCCCACCCTAATCCTGCCGACTCCAGAGCCTCCCTGTTACATCCTTGGCCTTAGAATGAAGAATGCCATCTAAGGTTTATGAGGTAAGTACTTTCATAAAAATGGTGATGGCCTCTCATGACCAGCCGGCGCATCATGAGCCCCTCGGAGCCTTAAACCTGCAGCTATGGCACTGTGGCATCCGATCCCGTCAGATCTCGGAAGCTAAGCAGGGTCGGGCCTGGTTGGTACTTGGATGGGAGACCACCTGGAAACACCAGGTGCTGTAGGCTTGGGAGACGGACCCAGCAACCCACTCCCCAAAAAACAATCTGCCATTGAAAACTCTGTGAATAGAGAAACTCTATGAATAGAGAAGCACTGACAAAGTATTTTGCCTGTTGTATGTAGGGTCACTATGAGCCGGATACTGACTCAATGGCACCTAACAATAACAACAGAACCTTAATGCCCCAGTCGGGAGGGTGAGGCACTGACACAGAAGCAGCCATGTAGGCCTGAGCGCTGCAGGCCCTGCGTGACACCATTTTGAGGCCAGGTTGGCACGCGATCAAGAGCACGACCAGTGATCATTGTGCCCCTGCCTCTGTGGTCCCTGAGCCTCCCTTCCTCGCCTTCCCAAGGCCGTGCGTTACCTGGGGAGCTGCCTGCTCCGCCACTGAGCGGACGCCACCTCGGAGCTTTCAAGGGGGGACTCTTCCCTCTGTCCGGGTCATCTTGAATGTTCTAAAAAACAGGCCATCTTTCCCATCAAATGCCCCTTCCCTGTATCAGGCAGAGCCCCAGTCACCCCAGCCTCGGGCTGTCAATCGGAAACCTCTGTGGGAGGGGCCTGAGGGCCCTAGCTCCTCAGAGGTGCTTGGCCCATCTTCTGCGGCAGCTGCAGAGGGGACTCTGGGCTTGGGGGTGAAATGAGCACACCTGTGTGCAGGTGTGTGGTGTGCCAGAGGGTGAGAGGGAGTGCTGGGGGGACTGTGGGGGTTGCTGGAACTTTCCTCACCAGCTAGCATCTCTCTTCCTACTGGGTAGGGATGTCTGGGCTTCCATTCAGGGGACTTCAGTGCCTTCTCGGGTACCCCAGTTTTACAGGATCCCTCCTTCCTGGGCACAACTGGAGTAGGGGTGATAGCTAAACAAAGTTGCCTGGGTCCCGTACCCACTGAAGGACTGACTGGTGGGTGAGCTGTGTGGAAAGGCCCTGGGGGAGGAGCTCCCTGGAGCCCCCAGCCTGGAGCCAGGAGGCCCCTGAAAGAATGCAGCCCAAGCATCCTCACTCTCAGTCAGTTCTGAACCTCAGAAGGTCCTGGAGGAAGAGCCTGAGGCTCGGGTCAGCCCATGGTCAGCTGCTTCCGCAGCTGGGGGCACATGAGGGGGAGCCAAGCAGCTCACCTGGTGGCAGACAGGAAGCACAGAGAGGGACAGAGAGGCACCAGGGACAAGAGACAGCCCCCAGAGACCTGCCCCAGGGACCTCCTTTCTCTGACTAGGCCCCACCTCCTAAGGTTTCTAGAACCTTCCAGAATAGTTCTACCAGCTGGAGACCAAGCTACATGAGACTATGAGGGACAGATGGGAAACCCCAGGCAACCCCAGAAAGTGAGGATAGAGCCTGGGAAGTGAGGAGGGAGAGGGTCCTGTGTCTGGGCCGGGTGAGTTCTCAGAATGAGGCCGTGCTGGTGAGCGCAGAAGCCCCTGGCAATGCAGCGCCCTGGCTGGAAATGAGCCACGTGCTCTCTGCGATGGATTTCCTCAATCTCAAAATGTGTGGTGTTAGCTGGGCGCGGTGGCGCACGCCTGTAATCCCAGCGGCTTGGGAGGCAGAGCGAGGAGGATCGCAAGTTCGAGACCAGAGGAAGTCTGCGTAACTTAGAGAGACCCTGTCTCAGAAAGTAAAGAAAAAAATAAAAGGGCTGGGGGTGCAGCTCAGTGGTCCAGTACTTGCAAAGCATGCAGGCGTGAGGCCCGGGATCAACCCCCAGTACCACACACACACACACACACACACACACACACACACACAAAAGTGTGGTGTTTACAAGGCCTCGGTTCCCATGCCACAACACTCGTGTGTTAGGTTATCTCCATTCTCATTGCTCCTGACGTGATCTGGCCCCTCCTTGCCTCTCTAAGTGCACCTTATATTGCTCAACTCCTCTCTGTGGAAGAGACACGTGAGCAAGTCTTGAATAACAGAGAACAAGCCATGGAAGCTCTGGGAGGGGAATGCCAGGCAGAGGAAACAGCAGGTGCAAAGGCCCTGTGCAGAGGATAGAGCTGCATGTGTTCAAGGAAGCGATGGGAAACCAGAAGGTACAGCACGCAGACCAAACCCCAGTGACTCAGAGGATCCCCATCCCCATGTTCTGTCTGAAGCTTTGGGTGTCAGTGAAATAGGACATGCGGAAAGACCCCCGCTGGGGGATGATTTGTGTCCCCTAAGAAGACACGTGGAATTCTGAGCCCTTGGTACCTGTGAGTGTGACCTTACTTGAAAACAGGGCCTTCACAGGTATGTTAAGATGAACCTTAAGATGAGGGCTTATTGAAGGAGGGTGGACCCCCCTCCCCGTGTTCTATCTGAAGCTTTGGGTGTCAGTGAAACAGGACATGCGGAAAGAGCTCCCTGGGTCACAGCAGCCAAGTCGGGGGTCTTCCCTCTAGAGGCCCCTCTGATGGTTGAGGAGGGGCAGGGATTTTACACAGGACTCATTTGGCAGTCTGTGAACAGGACAAGCCCTAGGCAGGCCTGGCCCCACCCTCAGTCTCCTGTGGGGCCTCTTCACAGCCTTGGGCTGCAGCAGCAAGGTCCCACTAGAGACTTCATTCCTTCCCCCACGCCACCCCCGCCCCCGGACCCCACATGATGGCAGGTGCCGATTTTGTGGAGTCCCCAGTACCAGGCTAGGGAACAAAGCTGGCACTGCCAGGCAGAGCCAAAGTGGGGCTGGTGGAGGCCAGAGGTGGCCCCAGAGGTAGGTCCTCTCCCTGGGGGCCGGCATGGGAGACACCAGTGGGAGTCTATTCTGAAGCCCTGCCCCACCTGTGCTCGGCCCCACCCCCCGAGACCTAGGAAAGACCAGGAGACACACTGGAGCATGATCCTCCGCCTGTAATGAGGGAGGGGAGTCAAACCGTTCTGGCCGCCGAGGGGGCTGTGGGCTTTGGGGGGCAGAACTTCTTGGGCTGACTTCTCTGCGGGAGCATCTGCGGCTTCTCTTTCGGGGGCACTGCGCGTTCCAGGTTCTTTCCTGAGTGGTGCTTCAGGGAGGCCACAAGCAGGGCGCACTGCAATGGGGATGCGGAGGGTTAGCCGCCCGTGGGCAGACAGATACACACCCAGCAGGACAGAGTCCCCTGGCGCTTCTTCCCAGCCCTGGATTGCCACCTGGGGCTGGCAATGCTGTGGTTCAGGTGATGAGTGACAGCAGAGGCAGACACACTCTCCTAGCCAGGAAGTGCAGGGGACGGCCAGGGACAAGGCCCTCCTCCCTGACCACACTTTAGTCAGGGTCCTGTGAGCCTCCTGCTGGGGCGAGGGCTCCATTTTGGCGGCTGAACCCATCAGTACCAAGGACTCCTGCTAAGTCAGCTCAGTGAGTGCCACGCCCCCTTGACCCCGGGTCAGGTTCTTCACCCACCATCCTTGCTCTGGTTGTCCTTGGCCTGCCTTTCGCAAGAGTCCTGATTAGCAAGAACCACCCACGCTGGACAGCTAATCAAGTTCATCTTAGTGATTTTCCATCCACTCAGTCTGCTCTTTGGCTACAAATCCCCGGCTATCTTTGCTGTGTCTAGCATTGAATTCAATCTCTCCCTCCTCATGCAATAGTCTTAAAGTCTTCCCTGCCATTTCTAGCAAGTACCCTGTGTCATTTTTTTTTTTTTTTTGTGGTACTGAGGGTTGAACCCAGGGCCTTGCACTTGCATGCTCTGCAAGTGCTGGACCACTGAGCTGCACCCTCAGCCCATTTTTTTACTTTTTGAGACAGGGTCTCGCTAAGTGATACAGACTGCCTCTGGTCTCAAACTTGCGGTCCTCCTGCCTCCGCCTCCTGAGCCACTGGGATTACAGGCGTGCGCCACCGCGCCCGGGTCGTTTTGTTTTTCTTGAACATTGCTCCTCACCTAAGCTAGGAGGAGGCAAGCAGGGATCCTAGCCAGAGCCTTGAGATGGACAAGTGTGGCCTGGCGGCCCTTTGATTTCAGACTTCTAGAGTGTGGGAGCAGGAGAGGGGAAAGGCTCCTGCCTTGAAGCTGCCCCGTTTGCCTTACTTCACTATGGTGGTCCCAGGACATAAATACAGAACCCAGCCCAGGCATTTGGCCCGACCCAAACGCATACCTTTTGAGAGTAGTTGAGGGCCTTTTCCATCTCAGATAAGATGGCATTGATGTCGTTGCTCTCATAAATGCCTGGAAAGGGAGCACATGGTGAGCATGGGGGAGGAGTGCAGGTCCTGACACGCTTCCGCATCTGGATGTCTGAGGGCCATGTGGAGGTTACACGGGCACAAGGGGCACAAGGGGCCTTCAGTGGGCTAAGCTGACCAGCCTCTGCCCCTGTGCTGTCCTGTGGTGTCTGGTCACCGATGTGGGGCTGGCCCAGGATCTAGTGTCCTGGCACTTGCCCACAGGCAGAGTAGGTTCAGTGCAAAGGTCTTGCTACCCCAAGAAATAAAAAGACTGACTCTGGGATTATTTTATGGTAGCTAATGTCTGTAGAGGGCTTGGATTTAGCTCAGTTGGTAGAGCGCTGCTCTGCAGTCTCTGAGGTCCCGAGTTCGATTCCCAGCACCTCAAATATGGGAGATTGTCCACTCCCGAGACAATCCCAAAACAATCAGCCTTAAAAACCCTATAAGGGTCGCTATGAGTTGGATATGTCTCAATGGCACCTAACAACAACAATGTCTGTCAGCTTGTTGTGTGGTGGTTTGGGGGCAGGGGCTTGTATGTTGCTATGATGCTGAAAGCTATGCCACTGGTGTCTCAGATACCAGCAGGGCCACCAATGGTGGACAGACTTCATCTGAGCTTCCAAACTAAGACGGACTGGGCAGAAAGACGCAGAATCCCACTTTTGAAACAATTAGCCATTGAAAACCCTATGAATAGCAGAGAAGCACCATCAAATAATGCCAAAATGAGTCCCTAGTCTGGAAAACATTCAAAAGATAATGAGGGAAGAGTTGCCTCCTCAAAGAACAGTCCACCTTAGTGATGGGAATGGAGTATGGCCCCTGGAACATCCATTTGCTGATGTGGCTCAACTCAAAATGAGAGGAAACACAGGAGCTACAACAATGGGCTCAAACATAAAAGAGATAACGTGCATGGCACAGGGTCGGGTGGTGTTTCATTCTGTTATATTTTGGGTTACTATGAGTCAGACCCAACTTAATAGCACCTCACAAAACAAATGTGTGTAGTGGACTTCGATGTCTCATTGAAGAGGACCTAGAGTGTAATGGCTAAGATAGCAGTCACTAACACTGCCCTACCCGGGTTCAGCCCCTGACTTTTGGGCTCTGTGTCTCAGCTCCCCACTTGCAAAGTGGGGCAGATAATCACCCACCTCACAGGTTACTGTGAAGAGTGAGTCACAACACATGTCAAGTCCTTAGAACTGTGCCTGGCATCTAATAGCTGCTCTTCCAGTCTTTGCTCTTAGTAATAATCACCCACAATGCAATGTCCACGTCCAGAAATTTTCATGGAAAAATGAGCTGGAAAATGGCCTCGGGGTTCCACCCCAGTGATGCCACTAACTCAGTGGCCACGTGCATGTCATGGCTCTGGGAGTCGCATCTTCATCTGTGAATCAGGGAGGTTGGTGGGCACTAGGGGTCTTAGGTTCGCTCACTCCCACGTCACTGTCAGAGTTTTGTGTCTGCCTACCACCTAAGCCACTATTTGCTGCATATATACTTTTAGTTTAGTCACTTCTTGTTTACTTAGAAGTATATCTAAAAAAGAAAATTTATGGTATAGCCGATGATAGAAAGTGAATATTTTACTAACATATATCAAAACAGGCATGCAACTATCAGACACACAAAAAAAGTTGGTCCATGTACTATCTACAGTTTCCTTATGGGTATGTGGTGAATGTACTACACTTTGTTGTTGTTAGGTGCTGTTGAGTCTGCATCCGACTCATAGTGACCCTGTGTACAACAGGTCAAACACTATTGTCAGTGCTTCTCTGCTGTTCATAGGGTTTTCAATGGCTGATTGATTTTCGGGAGCAGGTTGCTGGGTCCTTCTCCCATGCCTACAGCACCTGTTGTTCCCAGGGGTCTCCCATCCAAGGACTAACCAGGCCCAACCCTGCTTAGCTTCCGAGATCTGACAGGATTGGACACCACAGCAGTATGGCTGCAGGCTTACTACACTGCAGGAAATGTTAACCTCGGGGATCTTTAGGAATATTCTAAGTCTGATATTCCAAAATACTTTTTTGTGTGTGGTGCTGAACTTCAAACCTAGGGCCTCATGCAAGCCAGCCAAGCCCTCTACCACTAAGCTACAGCCCTAGTGCTGATATCCTAAAATACTTTTAAAAAACCTTCTAAAAGTTGTAGTAAAAATACAAGGGGTGCCAAAAAATGTACATACATTGAAAGAGATGCTATCTGTGTATTGCTTTTCAAAGGTGAATTGACTTATGGTAGCAATGTGGAGGGCTGGGATTTAGCTCAGTTGGTAGAGCGCTGTGCTGCAGTCTCTGAGGTCCTGAGTTTAATTCCCAGCACTGCAAAAATGGGAGAAGGACCTGGCAATCCACTCCCAAGGCAATCCCGAAACAGCCATTGAAAACCCTATGAGGGTCACTATGAGTCGGACACCGACTCCACGGCACCTAACAACAACAACAACAAGCAATGTGGAGGGTGACCTCTTCTAATTGCAGATGTCACATGGGACTTACATTCATCTTTTGGTATTGGTATATGTCATTAAAATCTTAACACAGTTCATGTGCATGCATTTTTGGCCCCCTCTGTAAATATAGCATAACATTTACCATATTGGTCTTTTTTTTTTTTTTTTTTTTTTTTTTTTTTTTTTTTTTTAGTGCTGGGGATTGAACCCAGGACCTTCTGCATGTGGAACAGCCATCCTACCACTGAGACCTTGGTTCTTAATCGTTTTTAAGTCTACATTTCAATGGCATTAAATACATTCATGTTGTGGGACAACCATAACTACTATTCATTTCCAGAAGAGTAGTTTTACAGTTTTACCTTTTGTTTGTTTGTTTGGTGCTGGGGACTGAGCCCAGGGCCGATGCCTCGCCAGTGTGTGCTCTGCCACCGAGCCACATCCGCTGCCCCTAGTTTTACATTTTAAAATCTGATTTCCGTGTGCTGCACTTCTGAGCTGCCTCCGTGGTGTGAGAGAGTTCTGGTGTTGAGACCCCGTCTGGAAAGAGTGGGGGACAGGGGACCCCTGCGCACCTGTGTCTCCAAACCAGTGGAAGCGGCCACCGGCAGCCCGGGCGACCTCCCTGTAGGCGGCGGCCGTGTCCGTGCGGCTGGCGTAGCAGGCAGGGGCCGCGGCGTCCATCTGCGGCTCGCCCACGTAGAAGAGACACACGTGCAGCTGGAGGTCGCAGCCCGCGGTGGCTTCAGCCACGTAGGCGCTGAGCGTGGGCTGTGGGAGGAGTAGGGGCGGCCCGCGGCTGAAGGCCTGGGAGCCGCTGGTCTCCCGGCAGCGCGGCCGATAGGTTTTTCTGGAGGCCCTGCACGCTGTCTGGGGCCTGGCACTGCACGCAGGAAGACGCGAGTCTGATTTCTCTCGGGGTCTACGGAGGGGGCGGTGGGCACCAGACCTGACAGCCTCGTCATGCCGAGTGTGGCCTGGGACCCGCAGCATCGACATCCCTCAGGATCTTGTCAGCAATGTAGGCTCCCAGGCACCCCCCGACCTGCTGAGCTTGGCGCTAAATTTTATCAACATGCCCGGGGGACTGTGTGCATGCTAGAGTTTGAGAACGGGTGGCTTAAAAAAATTGAGCTGGAGCTAGGGGTGTAGCTGAGTGGTGGGGCACTTGGTCCTGGGTTCCATCCCTGGCACAGAAAGAGAAAGAGAAAGAAGGAAAGAAAGAAAGAGACAAGAAAGAAAGAGAGAGAGAGAGAAAGAAAGAAAGGGAGAAAGAGAGAGAGAGAGAGAGGGAAAGAGAAAGAGAGAGAGAAAGAGAAAAGAGAAAGAAAGAGAAAGAGAGAGAAAGAAGAGAGAAGAGAGAAAGAGAGAGAAGAAAGAGAGAAAGGAAGAAAAAAGAAGGAAAGAAAAGAAAGAGAGGAAAGAAGAAAAGGAAGAAAGAAAGAAAGGAAGGAAAGAAAAAGGGAGGGAGGGGAAGGGAGGGCGAGGGAAAGAAGAAAAGAAGAGGGGAAGAAAAAGGAAGAGAAAGTAGTTAGGGAAGACAAAGAAGGAAAAGAAAGAAAGAAGGAAGGGAGAGAGAGAGGGGGAAAGAAGGGAAGGAAAGGAAGGAAATAAATCGGGTGGAGAAGTCGCTGTGAAGCATCCACCGTGGGGAGGAGGTCGGTTTCCCAAAAGATAGCAGCTGCCCAGGCCGGCCCTACCTACCACGTCCTGGTCAGGGACGCCCCCTGTGAAGAGGTAGATGCCCTGCGACGGGTACTTGTCTTTGTCCTTGAAGTCCACCTCCATTGCCTTCCGCAGGGCGCTGAGGACGTTCCTGCTGCCTTGGCACCGCAGGCCCAGCACCCACCTGGGGAGGCAGGGCCGTGCGGTTGAAGGAGGCCACCTGGGAGGCCCCACAGGTGAGGGGAGAGGCCAGAAATGTGTTTCTGACAGCTGCCCATGGCTGCCCTCTAGGTAGTCTGGGCTCTGCAGGCTTTTGTTAGGTGCTATTACATTGGGTCTGACTCATAGTAACCCAATATATAACAGAATGAAACACCACCCAACCCTGTGCCATGCACATTATCTCTTTTATGTTTGAGCCCATTGTAGTAGCTCCTGTGTTTCCTCTCATTTTGAGTTGTGCCACATCAGCAAATGGATGTTCCAGGGGCCATACTCCATTCCCATCACTAAGGTGGACTGTTCTTTGAGGTGGGCAGGGACCCGGAGAGCTTCTTCCTGGGGGCTGGGGGAGGGAGAGAACAATGCCCAGGGGCTGCTCTCTGACACGTGGCTGCCTACCGCCAGGCACTCTGTAAATTGTCGTGGCTCACGGGGACCATCTCCGGCCTCCAGCTTTCAATCGAGCTTCCAAACCTGTGAAGGAAGCAAAGGAGTTTTGTCAGGCAGAGCCTGCGCCCACCCTGCGGTGTGGCTGTTTGGGCTCTACAGGCTTCTGGGAGGCAGAATTCTGATGACACCCCCACAAATGTTAGGATGCCGCTGGCCTAGGCCAGCCACGAGATGTTCCTGCTGATCATGACGTGTCCAGCGTATTCCCGGCACAGCATGGCCACGTGTTCAGCCGAGGTGCAGGCGAGGGCCACCTCTGGCCAGCTTCCCTCCTGACATGCAGGCCATGTCACCTCACTCTTCTGCATGAACGTCCCCACCCCAGGGAGTGTGTCCTGCCTCCTTTATACCCTCCTGTGTGGGTGCCCCTGGCTTCACACTCCCTCTCTCCCACAGGAGTTCTTTCTCCGCAAATGTCCAGTAGCCCATTGTTGGGGATTTTTAAAGCACCCCATGCATAGGGTCTGACCAGCATGAGGGGCTGGCACTCAAGCTACATTCTACTCACTCCTTTATCCCCCCTCCCATGGAGTGAGCAAAGATGGCCCCTGACCAGCCTGATCAGCCTCAACCACCTCAATTTTGATTGGCTACCCCTAGCATCTCAGTTAAATAACTGCCCCTACCTGACAGGTATGACAGTTCACCTGCTGTACCTGTCAGGAATGTGCCCTGATTGGCTAACCCCAGTACACGCCCACCTCCGGGAGCCTATATAAGCAGGGCTCCTGGACCCCTGTTATCCCTTCATCTCTCACTGTCCCTCAACTGCTACCTGGACCCCATCACCTTGATCCAGTGCTCCCCAATCCAGCAGAAGATCTCCAAGCAAGCCTACGCGTCAAGACCAGGGGCCCTGAAGTGCCGAAGGCTATAAGCAAGCCACGAAGAGCCCCCAATTCCTCCCATCTTTGGGAAGGAGGGAGGCAGAGAAGGCGAGCTGTGAGAGTCAAGACCAGCCGACCTCCCGCCCAGCGGAACACCTGTGCCTTTAAGGCTGAGCTGTTCCACGAGTGAGCCCGCAGCATTCTATGCTGCAGGCTTTAGAGCTAGCACTTGAGCACTTGACAGGGGCTGCTTGCTGGTTGCACCCCACTTGGGGAGTAACCCAATAAATTTCCCTCTCCTATTTCCCACAGAAAATCTCCTGAGGTCCTTCTTTGGTGCCTCCAGCCACTACACCAACACGGTCTAGTGGGTCCCTGATACCCACTGGTGTCAGGGAAAGGCTTTGACCTCTGCTGGGCCTGAGCCAAACCACAACAGCCCATTTCCCCTAGAAGACTGAATTCCAGATCCTAGGGAAGAGGGTTTTTCCTCTTTACTGAGGACAAAAGGCTGCCCCATCTCGGGGCTAAGATGGGTTCCTTCTCCTGGCTCCTTGCCTCACCAATGCCAGTGTCTTCTGAGACGGCCCCATGGCCACCCCTCGGCACCCACATTCCTAACTTCTCTCTCCTCCTCTCCTCCTTGCTGCCTCCCATATTTAAAATTCCCCCAGCTGTCAGGAAGCTACTCTTCAAGGGACTTCCCCCCTCTCTCTTTTGTCCTTATGGACAAACTTGCTGGAAAAACCACTGCTTCCTCACACACCACTGGTGTTAAAATAGGGTGCGACTTAAAAAGATATATCTATATACACACACATATATATACAAATATATATGCAGCCATAGCACCCTGGCATCTGATCCTGCCTGATCTTGGAAGCTAAGCAGTGTCAGCCTGGTTAGTCCTTGGATGGGAGGCCACCTGGGAACACCAGGAAGAAGGACCTGGCAACCCAGTCCCAAAACAATCTGCCATTGAAAACCCTAGGAATAGCAGAGAAGCACTGACAATAGTGCCAGGCACAGCACAGTGTCAAGAGAGTGTTTGGTTCTATTGACCCAAATTGATGGCACCTAACAACGATAATATATGTACTTTTGTGTGTGTGTGTATAGTTTTTAGGTTTAATAAATGTATATATGATACGTATGTATAGTATATATACTTTTAAATTTAAATTTTAATTAATTAGTTTATTTGTTTTTGGGGTACTAGTGGACTGAACCCAGGACCTTGCACATACTTTGCAAGCATTCTACCACTAAGCTGCATCCAGAGCCCCTTTTTTCTTTTTTATCTTGAGATAGGGTCTCACTAAGTTATGTAGGCTGCCTCTGGCCTTGAATTGCAATCCTCCTGCCTCTACCTCTGAGTTGCTGGGACTACAGGCACTCACCATTGTGCCTGGCAATATATAAAATTATAAAACTATACCTGGGCGCGGTGGCGCATGCCTGTAATCCCAGTGGCTTGGGAGGCGGAGGCAGGAGGATCGCAAGTTTGAGACCACAGGCAGTCTGCATAACTTAGTGAGACCCTGTCTCAAAAAGTAAAAAGGGCTGGGGATGCAGCTCAGTGGTCCTGCACTTGCAGAGCATGCAAGCGCGAGGTCCTGGGTTCAACCGCCAGTACCACACAAAAAATAAAACAAATAAAAATAAATAAATAAAACTCTATATAATATGTAACTTAAAAATTTAATAAGCCATCCATGTCATATGTAAAATCATAATAGGATACACAATTTTAAACACTAGCTTTAAGAAACTGCACACTATATACAGAAAAATGAAGTTTACGTGTGATATTTTCATTTACATTTAGAGTGGGAATCCCAAGTGTCTGACACAGGGCGGCTTGCTAGAACCAGGCTGACAATTAGTGGCAGGGCTCGGCTCCGGCTGTTCTTTTCCTCTGCTGTGTTTCTCAGCTTGGCAGCCAAGTGGGGCAAGGGGCTGAATTACATTCACCTGGCTGATGGGGCAGTACACTCTGGGGCCACTCACCACCTTCGCCCCAGTGGGACAATCTTGCAATCATTGAATTATTCAGTGCCCCAAACAAGATCACCCAAGTCAGATAACCCCGATAGGCGACCTAGGATGCCGGGCAGTCCTGACATTCACATCGGCCGTCCAGCTCCCGCTGGAAGCCTCAGCCCAGCAGGGACAGCAGACGCACGAGGCCCTCCCCACCGGGGCCCACCGGGACGTACGCGATGAGGTTGAAGCGGTCCTTGTTAGACAGCTGCTCCTCCAACAGCAGCCGCAGCGAGTGCTGGATATGAATAATGTACATGGAATTGGCCGCGGAGATATCAAACAGCACAACCACCCTAAAAAGAAACACAAGCTTCGCCAGAGAACCGAACCGCTCGGATAGTGTTTGTTTTGTTCCGTTTTACTATTTAAAGTGTTTTCCAGGATAGCGCAGGCCAAACTCATAGCTGGCCAAAATCTTCCCTGTGGTTTGAGGCCACCAGAGGTGAGTTTACAACAGTAGACTAAGGGGCCCGGGGAACGTTCTCTCCCTCTTCTGTGATGGAATGAAATTTCATGGGGACGATTTAAGGATCAGGGACTGCATCTAATGTTTCATCAATCTCTTTGTTTTGAAGAACTAACATTCAATATTTTTAAGGGTCCGAGTCTTTGTAGGGCAAACACAAATAGGTGAAAAAGCAAGACGAGGAATTAGGTGCCTCTCTAGGAAATATTCACATCTTTTTGTCTGTACTCTGTTTTAAGATTTCTAGCCCAGCTTCCATTCTGTCTGTCCCTCTCCTACTTCAAATCTTAAACTACTACCTCCTCCCTCCATTCTTACTTTGAGACAGCTATGGATAGCAAAGGAAAATTCACTGGATTTAGAGTCAGAGGTCATTTTACAATCTCCACTTCTAACCCACTGTGTATCTTTGGGCAAATCACAAAACCTCTCTGATCTTTGATATATCACTATAAACTATTAATAAGATTTCTCATAGGGTTGCTTTGAGAATTAAATTATACAATAGATGTATAGTATCATAAGATGTAACACTTTGTAAGTGGCAATCCACCAAACAAGGCATGGAATGATAACAGCTATACTCGGTTACACACTGTCTCTCCCTACTCGGGATTCATTGCCTCTTTTGACAACGTCATTCTGGTTTTCCTTTGGGAAACCCCTTTGCCTCTATCAGTCCCTTTGAGTTGGGTGAAGCTGACCCCCACACCAAGCTTCAGGGTTAGGTGTTTGACCCGGACAATCAGAACACCACACTTCCCTGGCCAGAGCAAATGGTTCATGGATAGGCTGATGCCCAAGCTCTGTGGGTACTAAGCTGGCAGAAAGTAGTTCCAGGCCTTCTCACAGCTATCTTGCCACCTGGAGAGGAAAGCCTGCCTGAAAACAAAGCCCACAGAGAAGAAAGAAAGCAGAGCTGAGCGCTCTGAGCAGTCCTGACATGAATGAACTGCTGGATCCAGCCAGGCCTGAAGGCAGCCACTAAAACTATTCTTGAATTTTCAGTTACCTTTATCTCTCTTTAGTTTAAGCCAATTTTTAGTTTCTGCTACTTTTTTTTTTTTTTTTTTTTTTGGAGATAGGGTCTCACTATACACTAGGGATGCCCAACCTTTTGGCTGCATCGAGTAGATTGTCTTGGGCCGCAGATAAATTATATAATATAGTTAGTGTGTGGCCTGCAGCCATAGCCCTGTGGCATCTGATCCCATCAGATCTCAGAAGCTAGGCAGGGTTGGGCCTGGTTAGTACTCGGATGGGAGACCACCTAGGAACATCAGATACTGTAGGCTTGGGAGAAGGACCTGGCAACCCACTCCCAAGAATACTAGCTGTCCTTGCCCACAGGCTGCAGATTGGACATGCCTGATGCAGCCCAAGTTGGCCTCAAACTCATGACCCTATGCCTCAGCCTCCTGGGTGCTGGGATGACAGGTGTGCACCACGGCATCCGGCTCTCTGTTGCTTCTTAACTGAACGAATCCTGAGTGATACATTGATACGACTGCCCATGCGGTGACTTTTTCCTCCTGCAGGGGTTGTGTGAGGACATTGTTGATCCCTAATCTAACTGATCGCTTCTGAGGCCACAGACCAGGAACCACGAGCAGGATTAACCCCAGATCCCGAGGCAATGCTTGGGGGAGGTACCTTTTCTCACAGACAGTGCCCCAGATTCTTCGGCTGGCCAGGGAAAGCCACTCCACCCGCCTCTCGTACGTTCGCACAGCCCGGCCCAGCTGCTTCTGCAAAAGCAGGGCGCCTGTGAGTGGCTGAGCTGAGGGTGGGTAGTAGCGAGGCAGGGGGAAGGGAGGCCACTCCAGCAAGCTTCCGGAAATGGACGTCAAGTCTCTGGCTGTCCAGCCGATGCTATCACCCTACTCAGTCAGGGGCCAGTTCACCACGAGACTAGGGAGGGAAGAGTTAAACGATTTCATTGCTTCAAGTGGGGGAACAGGTAGATCTTGCCCCAAAGGATTACAGACTCCTGTTTTTTGTTTTGTAGAACTTGGGGGTTGAATTCAGGGCCTTGCACATACTTTGTAAGCACTCTACCACTGGGCTGCACCCTCAGCCCGTTTTATTTTTTATCTTTTATCTTGAGACAAGGTCTTGCGAAGTTACGCAGGCTTCCTCGGGCCTCGAACCTGCGATCCTCTGGCCTCCACCTCTGGAGTCACTGGGATTATAGGAATGTGCCACCACACTTGGCTAGGATCAGAGATTGTAGTTTGGGGCATCCACGTCCCTCCCCAGGGAGGTGCCTGTAGGTGCCCCACACAGCATCTCTTTACAACAAGGAGTCCAGCCAATGACTTGGAGTCTCCACAGCCCAGGTGACTTCCTGACTGGTGGGGCCCATCACTGACCTGGTACTCATAGAGGAAGGGCGGGTCCACGTGGACGTGCTTCACCGTGCCGTCGTGCCACTCAAACTGTACCATGGCCCTCTGCAGTCACGCGTGGGCAGGACCGGGAGCCGGTGGACAGAGGCAGTGGGGGACCATGGTAAGTGTGTGTTGAGCACTGGGCTCCTCAGCTCAGGTGCACACAGGTGATCTGGCTCTAAGCACATCGGGAGTGGGACTCCTCCACCCACCTACCCACCCACCCGCATACCACCACCACCACCGCCGCAGGTCATTGCTTTGTCTGGAGTGTTCAGGAGAGGGGTCCCCCGAAAGAACCAGGCCCAACAGCAAGCCACGCGGAACATCAGAGCCACTAAGACATGGTTGGAGGGGTGTGGGGACAGCAGAGTCCAAGACCTTCAAACCATACTGGCCACGGTCTCCTGGGCTTGGGAGTCCAGGTAGGTCTCCATGGACCTGAATGTCTCCTTGGTTCATCCTGTCCTTTTGTCTCCACTGAGCTATCACATCCATCTCGGCAACTACCTCACTCAGGTAGTTCACTCATCCACTGCTAGAACTGCACATCTCCCGTTCTTCTTTCCTCCGATCTGTTTACCTATTATTATGTCCTCTACCTCTCCACCCTTCATCATCACTTTCATTTTTACTTGCATCTCTCCCTCATTCCTCCCGATACCCATCCTTCTATTTTCCCTTCCATCCGTTCCTCTGTTGACATCTCCACCCACCCATCCATCCTTTCATCCATCATGCCTCCACCTACCCTCCCACATTTCCATTCATTCATTGACATTTCCATCCATCCATCCATCATCACTCTTTTCCGTCTTCCCCCCTTCCTTCCTTCCATCTACCCCCTCACTCAGCTGGCCAGGAAGCATTCACTGACTGCTTCCCTATGGGACTAGACATGGGGGCCCATACTTGGTGAAGATCTACGTGTTTTAACACAGTATTGGAACAATCACAGATGTCTTCATAAGGCCCACCGAGGACGCAAAGAAAGTCAATCTGTCCTATCTGAGTGGAGTGGAGGAAAGCTTTCACGGAGGAGGTGACCGTGGTACGTAATTTGCTCCCTCTTGCTCGGTCTCCCGAGAATCATTTTCAGGTATTTATTTATTTATTTATCTATCTATTTATCTATCATAAGCAGTTACGGTAGACATTTTGTTTATTTTTGTCTGGGTGCTGAGGATGTCGCCCAGGACCTTGTGCTGGCTGAAGAGCACTCTGCCAGTGAGCTACCCCTGTGGTCTTGTGATAGTACATTTGATGAGTGTTCTAGACTCCTGGGTGGGAAGCCGGCATCCCACCCAGGCCCTCAGGCCCCCGTTCCTCCAGCTCTGCCTCCTGCCTCCCATCACCCAAGCGTATCATAAGATGGGCAGCGCCACAGGGAGCAGCTTGCGGAGGACTGGAGGGACCCGAGCCGCATTACCTCATGGATCGTGGAGGACACCGTCTTCTGGAGAATAGGCACAAATTCCTCCACGGGAGAGAATGCATTCGGTGCCAGAACCTGATAGAGGCTTAACTTCTTGGCTGAGAACAAAAAGTAGCGGGGTTTGACGCACTGTCCAGGAGGCCCTCCAGGGTTGGCCACCTGCGCACCCTCTTTGGGGACTTACCTTTTAGACCGTTGACCTTGAGCCATTCTGCAGAAGTTTGGTCCAACTTTGGGAACTCAATTGTGAGAGGAGCTTCGTGCTTTGGGGGCTTAGGCAAGAGACTCGTGAGAGGCCCTTTTGCAATCTCTGCAGAAATCTAAATTGAATTAGAAAGCTGTCATTGTGGAATCATAGTTTAGACCTGGACAGTTGACGATGTCCCTTGCTCTGCAGTCCCTCAAGTGGAACACGTTAAAATGTTCCCTAGGGGTCTGCTTTCCCTCCCATCATCCTCACCCTGTACTTCTATCCTTCCGTTTGTTTGTTCGCATCTCCACCCCTCCGCCTCCGCCTGCGTTTTCCATTCATTCATTAACATTTCTATCCAGTCATCCACCCAACTCTTTTTTCCCTCTTTCCTTCTGTCCTGCCGTCTACCCACCCCTCACCCACCCACAGTAAGTATTCACTGACTACTCCCTTCTCTGAAGATTTTGGCCATTTCCAGGGAGTGGGGGGTGATATCCAGCAACTTGCTTCCTTCTCTATTTGCTCCCTCTCCTCCCGCCTCCACCACCACAGACTCCAGGACATTGGGACACCCCTCCATGGCTCCAATCCCAAAGCTTCCAGAAACTCAAAAGTAACTCCTACACCAAAGCACTGGCCGACAGCCATCCCACTGTGGTGTCCAATCCTGTCAGGTCTCAGAAGCTAAGCAGGGTCGGGCCTGGTTAGTATTTAGATGGGAGACCGCCTGGGAGCCCCAGGTGCTGTAGGCTTGGGAGAAGGACCTGGCAACCCACTCCCAAAATGCAATCAGCCATTGAAAATCATGAGTAGCAGAGAAGCACTGACAATAGTGTTTTGCCTGTGGTATGCAGGGTCGCTATGAGTCAGACACTGACTTGACAGCATCTAACAATAACATAACACACTATGCCACTTAGGGAGCCTTGATTTAACCCAGCCTCCCCTTGCCCAGAGGCTCCGAGAGGTTAAAGCACATAGCTAGCTAGGGGGTAAGACAGAAAGGCAGTTCCCAGACGTGGTACAACTGAGCGCCACCTACGTCCTTCGTCGCGCAGGCTAGGTCCTCACTCGGGCTGCTCTGGCGCAGGGCTTGCATGTGGCCAAGGAGACTCTGGGCCCTCTCGATTTCCACTAGGAGTGCTTCCACGTCCCGACTGGTATAGACCTGGGGGCAGGGGAGCAATCAGCCACCCAGAAGTCACTTGGCTACCAGCAGCAGCCAGGGCAGGAACACGCAAGCAGCTGGGTCAATTCCCGAAGCTGAGGGACAGTGTTTAAATCACAGGTTATAAACCAGCTCCAAGCCAGACAGAGTCTGCAGGCAGGGTTTGCTCCATGTGTGCAGTACTGGCCTGCAGGGTTTTGGTTTTTTTTCTTTTCTTTTTCCCAGAGACCACCAGATTTGTTTTGTGTGTGTGTGTGTGTGTGTGTGTGTGTGTGTGGTACTGGGGGTTGAACCCAGGGCCTCATGTTTGCATGCTTTGCAAGTGCTGGACCACTGAGCTGTGACCCCAGACCTTTTTTTCTTTTTTTTTTTTT